>JAYJMJ010000222.1:0-14225 GCA_036873875.1 Laminaria ephemera | reverse complement strand
ACAACTCGCTATCCAACATGGGGCTCGCTATCTACCGCAATCTGCAAACCTGGGTCCGGCAGGCGGCATAAATGCAGGCATTGCGGCCGTGCTGGCCCACCCGGCAACCAACGACACCGATTGGGTGGTCTTGTTGGACGACGACGATCCCCCACCTCGGCCCGATACCTTCCAACAGCTTCGCCAGGTGGCCAGCAACGTAAGTGCCACTCACGGGCAGGTGGGCGCCATTGGGCTCTGGGGCGCAACACTCAACAACCGGACCGGGCGGCTCAACGCCACCAGCGGAGACCATCCCGAGCCGGTTGCGTACGTCTCTGGAGACTCCTGCCCGCACTATCTGGTTCAGGCGCTCCGAGCGTCAGAACCGGTAAACCCCGAACTGTTCTTTGGTTTCGACGACCTTGCCTTGTGCTTGTCACTGGCCGATGCCGGCTGGTCTGTTTGGTCGTCGGGCCTGGCCCGACGGCACGACAAAGCAAACAAGGTGGACCATCGCCGGGCCTCCGCTTCACTGGCGCCCGCCACATGGCGCCGGTATTACAGCTTGCGCAACCTGGTAGCTCTACTGCGCAAGCACAACCACACCGGTGCGGCCGTCTTTATGTCACTGGCCGCTGGTGTGGCCAAACCTTCACTCAACCTGGTCCGCTCCCCTCGTCTGGCCTGGGCCAATCTGCGGCTCAATGCCAAGGCCCTGCACCACGGCTGGACAGGACAGCTGGGCAAGACCGTGGAGCCCGCTACCCCCGAAGCAGCCAGAACCAAGGGCTAGAGCGACGTTGCCCAGCCATAGGTCGCCCCTCTCGTTGCAACCACCTAGAATAGAGCCGACGCCGTGTCTGGCCGGTTGCGCAGCCACACAAAGACCACCCCCCCCCCTAAAAGCTAGCAGGGGTTGGCAAACCCCGGCAATAAAAAAAAATAAAAATAATAATAACACGCACTCCATGCACGCACCTCCTCCTCCGCTTCCATCGCCCTGAGGCGCTCCTGAGTCAGCCCCGGGTGCAACGGGTTCGAAGCCAGCTTGCCCCCGCCGCCCCCCCCTGCTGGCCCCGAGGGGTTGGACTTGAGCTCGTCGGCAAGCTTTGCGGCTGCCTCGTGTCCCCTGCCGGGCATCAGGTCCTCCCCCGTGGCTTGGTCCACCTCCTTGATGCTCAGGCTTAGTCTGGCCCCCGCCTGTTTTTTTAATTTTTGGTATTAGGTTGTGGGTTTTTGTTTTGTGTCGCGGTTTTTGGTTCACAATTCAATTTGATAGGTTACGTTTTGTTTTTGTTTGTAGGAGGAGGGGTGGCGGGGGGGAGAGAGGCAGAGAAGGGGCGGGAGGGAAAAAGAGGGAGCGAGGGGAGGGTAGATGGTTTCATATCATTTAGTTTTTGCATCCGTTGAAGACAAGCAAAATCGCACCAGACCAAACGACGAAACGACCCCGAGACTTTTTACTTGCACAACACGTACAATATAAATATACCTATGATAGAACCAAACAAAACAGCACACAACATCACAACAGCACAACGCAAAACACACAAAAAGCCAAAACCACAACAAGAACAAAACACAATAAAAACACACACACAACTGCTAAACATAGTTTTAAAAAAAAACACATCTCAAGTCACCAACGAGATAATCTTTGACCTTGCAAGGCTGGATGCGCTACACAACACACAACACACAAAAAAGCTAGACCTCAAAACAAACATAAAAACACAAACGTCAAACCAAATTATAAACACACGCAACTATATATGTACAATCGCCAAAAAAAACACTTGCCGAAGAGATGATCTTGACCTTGCACGGCTGGCCGCGCTTCACAGCTTTGCTCGGGTCCCTCAGCATCCCGTTCTGGATCTGGCTCACGTGCACCAGCCCCTCCTGCCGCTTCCCATTCGCCAGCTGCGGAAATCCCTTGAGCTCGACAAAGCAGCCGAAGTCCATAACCTTGCTAACGCTTCCATCGTAGATACCGTACAGCTCCGGCTGCGCGTCCTTCTGCCTCTCCTGCTCTTCCTGCTGCTGGCGCTGCTGCTTTTGCTGGAGGTCCCTCTGCTGGTCGCGTTGTTGCTGCTGCTGCATCCTCCTCGCGTGCTCAACGGATCCATCGTGGTCGTCATCGTCATCATCATCACCACGACCACGATCACGACCGCGACGGTTGTTATCGTCGTCGCTAGCGTTTCCCCAACGAGAGGCTCTCCCCTTCCCACCCCCCTCGCGAAAGGCGTCATCATCTCTTCTCGACCGACCCCTCCCGTCACAATTCCTGTTCCTCCTTCCATCCCTTTCCCTCCTTTCATCCCCCTCCCTCCCTTCACCCCTGTCCCTCCGGTCATCCCTCTCCCTCCGGTCGTCCACGTCACGACGATCATTTCTATCCCTGTTACCATCCCTGCCTCTCCCCCACCCCCGATCCCGGTCCCTGCTATCATCCCGCCTCCCCTCCCCCCTCCCGCCTCCTCCCCTCTCCCTCCCCTCCTCCTGCTCGTCTTCCCGCCTCCTCCGCCTCCTCCTCCTCCTCCTCCGACTTTCTTCGTCTTCATCATCGTCATCATGGTCCAAACGATCCCTGGAATAATTCCTCGAACGTTCTTTGGAACGATCCCTGTTTCTCCAGCCGTCGTCGCGGTTACCGGCCTCGTCGCCCCATCGGCTAGCCTTTCTGCGATTCGTGGAGGTTTTCGTAGAGATTTGCATGGCATTTTAAAGGTATTTTAGTGAGGTTTGTGTGAGGTTTGAACCGAAAGAGGAACATATAACACCCTCTCTTAACATATTATACCAAGCACTGTCGTACGAGTGCTGTACCAGGGCATGGTACATACCTGGTACATAATACAAGTGTTTTATTCATCACTCCGTTGTTCGTTATTTTCTATTGTCCAGCTCAATTCACAGGAGCTCTATGCTTGGCATTCTTCTGGAAAAGCCGTGGTCCTTGGTCACAGGTGTTTATCCGCACCCTTCTCTGCCCCCATATATACATGCCTTACGAGTGCTGTACTAGGGCATGGTACATACATACTACACGTGTTTTATTCATCACTCCGTTGTTCGATGTTTTCTATTGTCCACCTCAATTCACAGGAGCTCTATGCTTGGCATTCTTCTGGAAAAGCCGTGGTCCTTGGTCACAGGTGTTTATCTGCACCCTTCTCTGCCCCCATATATACATGCCTTGAAGACAGGGTAATCGGCAGATCCTCGGATGGTTTTTAAAAATCATACCACATTGCATTGAGTTGCTCCCACCAACACCCTGCCAACGCACTCCCACTAACAACACATCTTCAGTTATGATTTCGAGCGGCAGCGAGCCACCAACTTTCGGCCCTCCAGCACCCTGCCAACGCACTCCCACTAGCACACGTCTCCCGTTAACTGACTTCGAGCGGTAGCGAGCCACCACGTTTCGGCCCTCCAGCACCCAATTTTCGGCGCCAAAGCGTTGTGTTGTCCTGTGTGCTGCTGCTGTGCTGTGTGGTTGGTGTGGGTGTGGGTGTGGGTGTTCTGTGTGCTGCTGTGCGCTGCTGTGTGCTGCTGTGTGCTGCTGCCATGTGCATGTTCTGCGCGGTGTGCTCTTGTGCTGTGTGCACTACACACACTCCCGAACACGATCTCCCTTCGTATCACCTTGAAACCCACATTCGGATCTACAGCAAATAAATCGCTCTACTTTTCGTCTTCGTTTCGTCAATTCTTAGTTACCGGGGCTACCACTGCCCATCGTTCATAGGCTAATATTTACAACCGAAACCCCGTTTCTACCATAAACGGCTTTCTCTCCGTAGTTTGGTGCTACTACTGTTGTCCTCCTTAGTGCCTGTGGTACTACTCCTTCGGCCCACCAGCACCTTGCCAACGCACTCAGTGTGTGGTGCTGTCCAACATGTTGCTTTGCTGCTGTTGTGATGTGTGTTTCATGTGGCTGTGGGTGTTCTGTGTGCTGTTGTTGTGCTGTGTGTTTGGTGTGGGTGTGGATGTTGTGCTGGGTGCTCGAGCTGCTATTCTGTGTGTGTTCTGTGTGCGGTGTTTTCCTGTCGTGTGTGTTCTGTGTGCGGTGTGTTTGGTGTGCGGTGTGTTCTGTGTGGGGTGTGCTCTGTAGTCCCGGACACAGTTTCTTCATATCACCTAGAAACCCATATTCGGATCTACAGCAAAGAATTCGCTCTACTTTTCGTCTCGTCAATTCTTGGTTACCGGGGCTGCTACCTCTACTCCCCCTCGTCTATAGGTAAATATTTACAATCGAAACCCCGTTTCTACTATAACTGATAAACGGCCTTTTCTCCGTAGTTTGGTGCTACTACAGTAACTGCTGTTGTCCTCCTTAGTGCCTGTGGTACTACTCCTCTTGCTGCCTCTCTATACTGTCTCGGAGGTATCGTTCCGAAGCCTGCTGTCTCAGATTTATCGTACCCAACCCGCTCGACCGTTCATCGTCATGTCTCTCATCGACTACAAGCAATATCTAGAGGATAGGCGGTATATATAGGAAATACAAGGCTTTCCTTCGGAGTAATCATAATCAGAGTGACCCAAAAAAAAAGGTTTACCACGACAGCAGCAGAGGGTACGGCGATTTATTAACATCGCCGCAAGAGTTTTTCGTTGGTCCGTGTCGCTGTTTTCGTCAGTACGTGGTGGCTGGTATACAACTCGAGGTAGAAGCAGCAGCAGCAACAAAAACAACAACAAGAACAACAACAACAACAAACAACAGCAGCAGAGCGTAACATTCTCGCATCATATATACTCTGGTAGAACTCTTTTTAGGGGTGCACACATATCAGCAGTGAGAGCCGAAAACAAAGTACTGCACGGTAAATTAACAATGCGCCGAAGTATCACGCAGCATCACGCAGCTTGCAAATATGTGTATCGACCACTTAACTGGTCGAACTCACCGCTGGCGCATTTTAAGTAGTTTAATTGAAGAAACCATAGTCGGCGTCCCCGATGGTTTAGTGGGTTAACGTCGTAACCACTATGGTCGATTTTCGAAGGTTCGAACCCCCACGAGTGCATACTTGTACTCATAGGGACTTTTTTATTGTATAAAAAATTTACTTGCGGAAAGCGCGAGAGCGTGAGTTAGCATAATTCGATGATACTCGACGAGCGTTGGGAATGCTGAACCCTCTGCGCGATAAGATTGAATGCACAGTACTGGGGGGGGGAAGGGAGGACATCTGTGACCACGGCTTGTCCAGAAGATGGAAAGTAAAAGTGAAGTAAAAAAACAAAAATGACCTGGTAGAGTACGTACGAACACACACAGCCCAATAACCAAACACTAGGCAGAGACAGGCGGCAGTAAACAGCTTGAAAGCAGATATTTTTTTATCATAGAACTCCAACTCAGCGGCAGCAGCAGCCGCAGAGCAACACAACAAACAGCAAAGTAGCACAGAGTAACCGATATCAATACACAACGGCAGCATAGCAGCACCACAAGACTCAGCAGCAGTAGGGGAGTGCAACGTAAAATAATGTTGTAAACTCGAAACGAAAAATGTAAAGATAGACACTAACAGTTTTTCCGTGGATCTTTAAAAGTACATTTTAAAAATGTGAAAGCGGAGTTCTATACTGGTAAAACGTATCTGGTACAACAAAACCGAGTACATAACATATCACAAGAACCGTAAAACAAACAGCAGTGACAGGTGGCGTAACACTTATCATAGAGTTAAACACAAAGACAGCAGCATAACAGAGCGGCACCAGCATCACCAGCAGCAGGCACAGCTGAGCGCGACTTTTACCACGTGTGCTGACCGTCGGTATGGAAGCTTATGGTTGTGCTGTCTGGCTGTCCCCCAATATGAGGTTTCAGAACGCAGCATGCTGTTGTTGACTTTTTTCAATATATACCGTAAAAACGTTTGTTTGCGGTGACAGCTGTCAAGCCCATCAAGTGACAGCTGTCACAGCAGTGGTGAAAATATGCGGGGTTTCGGTGATAAATTCCGTACAACACCGAATTCACACCTTGGCCAAAGTTTTGTACCAGAATCATCTTAATTTGCAATCGAGGGTTTACGATAAACAAATTCAACCTAAAATTCGATTTAAAAGTCACCCGAACGAACTTTGAAGGAAACATTAGACCCAAAACTGCCGGGAAATTCCCATCTGAGCGAACGATTTGGACCGAATTTCTGCAAAAGTTCAATCGACTTCCAGCAGCCCATCCATTGGTCTACATCTACCGAGCTTTACCCCGATGCTCTCTGGGCACACCGGCAGAAACCCGGAGGGCACGAGGCCACAACCCACACAGCAACACACAACAGACGCTGCTCGTTGTTGTGCTTGGCAGCAGTAGACACAGCCCAACCTCTGATGCACGGGGATCCGAAAAGGTAGCTGGGAAAGCATGGCGCGTAGGTGCAACCTTAGAGATAGATGCTAGTGAGCCAGCGCTCTGGCCCGCTCTGCGCTGACCACGCCCTTGCTGTTGCTGCTGCTGTGATTGGTGTTCTTCTTCTCGAATTCGGTGCTGTGTTTTTCAACCACTGCCGCTATACCACAACGCTGTCGCCGAAGCTTCCACCGCGACCGCCACTGCCATCGCCACCCCCGCCCCGCCTCGGCCTCCGCCGCTACTGCTGCTGCGACTGCTGCTGCTGCTGCTGCTGCTGTTGGTGTCTCCTGCGTGTGTTTCTCAAAATCAAAACTGGCTATCTGTTGTGATGGTGGGAGTTGTACAACTCGCCAAGCCAGACCCAGCTGCCTGCTGTTGTTGTGCTGCTGCCAGATGGCTGCTGATAGCCGTGCAGCTGTGCCGCACTTCCCCTCGCTGAGCCACAGCCACGGCCGCCTCCTCCCCGGCCGCTGCTGCTGTGCTGCTGCTGGTGCTGCTGTTCTCACTCTCTCCTGCGAGTGTTGTTCATAAAGTGTGCTGTGTTCAGGTTTTTTGGTGCTCAGCGATCGACGCTGAGCGTGTATTCTGTACAGGAATGAATTCTATTGTTCTGCTGTTTTTTATGTTGATTTTGTGTTTTTCGTGGTTCGTTTATCTAAAACACAGCCAAATTGATGCAGGATTGAATCTGACCTTCTCAAGTGCGATGGAAGAATTTGGTTTGCATCTATTTATCGCTAACGCTTTCATGTATATCGCTGTCTTGTAGTTTATGATCACAGGGTTCTTCTCTCAAAAGGAGGAGGCACCGGCACGGACAATCTTCTTTTATTTGTGACCACGGCTTGTCCAGAAGCTGGAATGGAATGTAAAAAAGAGATAAATAACCAAACAAAAGACCCGGTCGCCCCGGTAGTTTAGTGGTTAACCTCGAATATTACTACTAAGGTTGGAGTCAGGGCTTCAACTCTCGGTATGGAGATGTTTATTTTTAGCGACACCAACGGCCGAGAGTGCTTTTTACCGAAGCACAATTTGATGCGAGTCGACGAGGGAAGAAAGTGCTGAGTTCTCGTCGCGATAAAAATTAAGCCGCGTATCGTAATCGGGGAGGGGGGGGGGGGGGACCCTGCTACGTACGTGGCCCCGGATCTGAGTTACGACTAGAGGCGAAGAAGGAGAAATAAAAAGTGCGAATATAAAATATTGGATGAGCGAAAAAAACAATTAAAAAAATATGGAAAAGGATATGAGACATTTGCTGTAGATAATTCATACCTCTGGTACGTACATTTGAAGTCACGGCTTGTCAGTAAAAAATAGCACACAGAGAAGTGGCAGACGGCAGCAAGCGACAACAACAAAATTAAAAATCAGAACAGCAGCAGAAGAGTAGCACCAGCACCAGCACCAGCACAAAATTTAATGTAGAGCAGCGCCACCAGAGCACAACACCGGACATTAGGGAGTGGGAAAATAACAACAACAGCAGAACAACAGTATCAGCAGTGAAAGCTGCAGCCATATTAGTAGGAGCAGCAGCAAGCTCACTTTGTAAAAATATATCAAATACGTTAGCTGGGAATTCTACCAGTTTAGTGGTTAATATTCATCTTTGCAAGCTGCGTGATAATTCGGCCGGCGGCTGTTTTGTGTCAATTTGTACTACTTGCTTGCTGACGTGTTGCGAGGTGGAAATTCTGGCTGATAACGCAAGAAAAATGGGTTTCATACTCTCCACATCCGAACGTAGGACAAAATGAGAAACCCGCGAAAATGCGAAAAAAAAACAGGGGTTGAGGTGTTCCGACCAATCACGGCAAGCAGCAGTTGAGGGTCTAGCTGCGTCCTGCCTTGATAGTGGCGGGAGACCGTCCCCAAGCGGAGACCGATCTGGCCTCAGCAGCAGTAGCAGCAGGGGGGGTGCGGTCGAAGACAGTTGTGAACGCGAGACCTGAATATAGCTCTCGAAGCTAGCGAAAGCTAAAACAAAAGTAGTGACTCGTACCTGGTACCAAGACATAGAACAGCTCTGAAAAACGATGAAAACAGGGCAACTAACAGTAAAACTAGCTGGAAATGCGGTTATCATTTAAGTAAAATGCTTCTTCATTACGAAAGAAAACTTCGAATGCAGAAAAATTCATATAAACGGAACGTTGGCGTCTGTCGTTGGTGTTGGAGTTGTGTGTGTTTAGTATATTCTCTCCAGTGTGGGAAATGTCCTTACATTCTCGCCCAGGGTGTCATTTTGTATGACTTCCAGTGTGGGATACACTGCAGTCGTGGCCCCGCGCGGTAGCCGCATAGGGTCGTTTGGCCCCGGATTCCGGCGTGGGCCTAGGGGCTCGGGCCACCAAAGGGGGAAGCGCGTGGTCTCGCGCCGCGCGGGCCCGCGGTCGTCGCGCGGTCGGGGCGGCCCATATCGGATATCAGTTGGAATTAGAGTGGGGAGGGCCACGGCGTCGAGCTGGAACCCCCAGCTTCGCGTCGTGAACGCGGGCGAGAGGGAGGCCGACGCGGGCTCCGGCGCGCGAGGGCATGTAGAGGGGCTCGGGGAAGAAGGGGAGTGGCTGGTTTGGCGCCCCGCCGGCTGGCGGTCGTCGCGCGGTCGGGGCGGAAAGGCAGTGCCCGATTGTGGCCTACCAGGTATATATGATTTCACTTGAATTTAGACTGTGGATGGGGCGACGGCGTCGAGCTGGAGCCCTCAGTTTCGCGTCGTGATCGCGGACGAGAGCGAGACCGACGCGGGCCCCGGTGCGCGAGGGCGCGTAGAGGGGCTCGGCGAAGAAGGGGGGTGCCGGTTTGGCGCCCCGCCGACACGGGCCGGCGGAGCGAGGCAGCCTGCAGGAAGGGATCTATCGTGGGCCAAAACGGACCCTTCGCTTCTCCAGTCTCAAATTTTGGCCGGATATATAGGGAACAACACAATTATCATAACGAAGATACAACGTCCCTGTATTTTCGCCTAGTACCAATTGAGGACAGACCCGTAACGGTTGGTTAACTTGCTGGGGAAGTGCGAGAGCGAGCTGGAATCGCGTGCGCATTGAGGACGCATAGCGGGGGCCGGGACTCCTTCAGTCCGAGAGGTCGGGGTTGCCGATTTCCGGCGGAACTTGGCGCGTATCCTTCGAGAGAGTGCGCCGAAAGATGGGGTAGCCGGAACCTTGCCGAGATAAAAAACTATCGTTGTGTATCAGATTAGCCGTGGACGGCACATAAGAACCGTTTGGCCCACAATACGCAGACCAATCGGTCCGTATATATCCGTCCGCGTCGACAAAAGGATAAATAAAAAACAAATCGTTCTTTGCCAGGACAGCCGTGGGCGGCACTTAAGAACTGGTTGGCACACAACAAGCAGATCAGGACGTCCTTATAATTCCGTCCACATCGAAGAAAGGATCAACACGGATTTTTTTTCTAGGGGGAGGAAGGGGGGTTGAACTTTATTTTTGGAATTTTTGTCCATCAGACCGGTGTTTATGGCAACCCGATCCATAGCAAAAAAGTTTAATTTCCGAAGATCCCAGCCAAATTTTCCCTGGACGGTCGTCTATGGGGCAAATGTTTTGGAATTTTTTTTTGAAACTTTTCAATTTTCCGGAAAAAATGGATTTCTGGAGCCGATCTTGGATTAGAAGCGGCGGGATTTCGTGTCCTCCACACACTTCGTTCGACGAAATCAACGACAGCGTCGTGAAATCCGAACGTGGCGAGCTCGTTAGGGGCTCCGACCCACCCTTGGTGTACGGTGCTCACACTACCGCCGGTGACGTGTGGCGGGCGCCGACCAGACTGCTGTTAAAAATACATTTGGCGGCTGCTGTGTGGACAACAGAGACAAGAACTCTCGATTGTCTCGCAACGGGCAAAAAATAGATTTTTGAGCGGAATTGACGGAAGACCACAGGACAACGCGAGCAGCCTCTTGCGCCCTAGAGCTTGGATCAACATGAACTCTTCGGCGCTGTCACTTACATTCATGTGGCCTTGTCCGGAACAAAGAGGGCTGGTCGTGGGTTGTCGCTATCTCGAGATCGAAGGTCAATCGTGGTTGTTGGACAACGCCGACCGAGGCTTGATGAAAATTGACGAATTGGGTCGTTTGACAAAAAAAGAACCAGAAAAATATTTTTTTAATTGTTTTGTCCCCACGGCGACGGTACGGCAATCTCTTCAGCAAAGTAGTATCGCCTTGCAATTAGCAACGGTCTTAATACGTTATCACATCTGTGCTGTTTTTTGTTGTTGCTTGTTATCTGATAATAAGCAACAACATGCACATTGTTGGATGTCGAACGAAAACGAAGTGTAATATCATGCATACTTGCTGCATACATGCTCCTCCTATACCTCTCTCGGCAGTAACGTCGCATGTTTTGTCGCTTCCGCTTGCCCACATGTATCTCTCGATTCTCGACCACTGGCATAGGGCATCAGCCCGCCGCAGCCCCCATTGTGTTACATTTGTTTTGTAGCCAAATTACATGTATCAGCAATCAGCAACCAACAATCAACATGGCCCCGGTGCGGATGATGGTGGGTACTGTTCTGTACGCATATATCTGGTACATAGCAGCAGCAGACACTGCCCCCCAGGTGCTGTGTGTTGTGTGGTTGTGTGGTGGTCACTGGTCACTGGTGACTGGTCATGTATGTTGCCTGGTTTTAACATGAGATGGTAATGCGTTATTCGTGCTGGGAGTCAAAATATCGATAATAGGTAGAGGCAATTTCGCAGTGGTGGGTTCTGAAAATTGTGACCTAGCCGTACTGTGATTGGCCCAAAAAATGGCCTGATTGGCCAAAAATTGGCCAAAATCGTGACCTAAATTGAAACTTATGCCGCACTGCTGCGCCACTAGCTGCACCACCACCAGCAGAGGGGCAGCGGAAGCAAGCTCGATGGAGGAGGCATCTGATGGCCCCGAGGCCAATACCAAGGCCGGGGACACAAACGAAGTTGACGAATTAATTCGGATTCGGTGGCTGGTCCACAGAGCAAGAGCGCGACATAGACTTACCCGTGCTCATACTCGTCCATACGTGAAGACCTTGCGGCCAGTCTGAACGGAAATGTAAGGACCGTTTCGTGTTCACTTCAATACCCTAACGATACCTTTATTTACGGCCAGAGTGGTACCTGGTGGCAGCAAACAAAAACACTCGCTACGAAATGTTTGATAAACCAGATACGAACGGACCCAGTAGAATCAATAGTAAAGCAACATCGTACTGCGTATGCACGGTGATGGACAAAGGCAGGCCAAAATGCGAGGCCAGGGAGAGCAGACGAGCACGCGCAGCACGGCAAACGAGCAAACCGTGAAAGTATCACCAAACGCAACTCCGTGTCGAAAACGCCTTCTCAAGTTTTCTTTTCTTTTCTTTTCTTTTTTTTTCTTTTTTTTTTCCCCAGGCCCCCCAGTTTAACAAAAAATTGCCGTGTTCGCTGTGGTGTCCAGTGTCCAGTATCCAAAGTGTTTGCGCGTGACGTGCGAGGAATTTTTTGGCGCACGACCATTCTCATGAAGTAGGTACGATACCAGCTGCAAGCTGCAAGACAATGCCCCAGACACAAGCTGCGGTAGGAATGCGCCATTTTTTTTCTGAGGCTCCTCCTCGCTTGAGGAGCTCTACACCTCTCACCCAAAAAAAATGATTTTTGAGTAAAAACTGACAAGAGCGACGACCCGATGAACAAAAACCCATGGCCTGGGTATACAAAAAGTAAAATATTGCAAAACAAGAATGAATGCCGACGATTTTGGGTTAAGGAGCCCCGTCATTCAGAAACAAAAAAAATACTCAACCAAAAAGTGCCACCTCTATATATCGTTGCACGCGTCCCAAAAAACGTCAAAAATTGGGATTTGCGAATGAGTATGTTTTGGCTTCTCCGGAGCATTGGCCTGCCGGTAGTACGGTCGCCCCGGTGGTCAAGTGGTTACCCTCGAAGACTACTAAGGTTGGAGTCAGGGGTTCGAATCTCGGCACTTGTATGGAGATTTCTTTTTCTGAGACACCAACTGCCGAGAGCGCTTTTCATAGCGTGGATACGCACAATTGGACGCGAGTTCGTCGAGGGAAGAAAGTGCTGAATTCTTCTCGCGATAAAAATGAAGGCGCGTACCGTAGTGGTGAAGAGGGGGAGAAGTGCCTGCTCAGTGACCCCGGATCTGAGTTACGACTAGGGAGGTAGGGAGGGAGACGGAGAAAGAAAAGTGCGAAGATAATAGATGGGATGAGCAAAAAACAAAAAGTACGAATTTAACAGGTACCTGGTACCAGGTGTGCTGCTGTTGTGTACCAGGTACCTGGTATGGGCTATAAATACGTATACGTGCGAGGATATATAGGTCGTTTCAGTGCGTAGACTCCTCGTTACAAAAGTACCACAGGCCACAGCTACTACTCAGCTGTACTGCTGTGTGACATGTGACAAGAGTGTTACGCAAGAGGTTACTTGTCTTCTCTACGTGGCGTGGAGGCCGGGGTTCGATACCCCGCGAGTTCCAAAGCCAAAAAATGTAGTATAGTTTCTCAACCTTTTCTCATTGCGCTGAAAGCGCGAGAGCGTGAGTTCCAAATTTGATGAAAATCGGCGAGCAGAGGGTAATGCTGAACCTTAACTAAGCGCGTTAAAAACGAAGGCAAGGTGGAAGAAGGGAAGACACCTGTGACCGCGGCTTCTCCGGAAGGCCGCCCAGGGTAAAACCCTTTCACGTGTTGAGCTGGAGCGTAAAGTTATGGGGGGGTGTTGTACAAACTGGAAAGTAAAAGAGATGGAAAAAAAAAAGAAAAAAGTTGGGGTTGCACCAGGTGATGGAATCTGGTGGAATCTCACCCTTTTCGTATAATACTCGTCCTGCTGCATGCTTTATGGCTTTACGGTATGGAGTTGTTTTGCTGTTTTTGGTGTTTTGTGTTTTGTTTTAGGCGTCCCCGTTGGTCCGATGATGTTCGTGCTCGGAATACCAGTGCACCTGCTGGACTGCTTGAGATGCAACGTCACAACGCCACAACCTTTCACTGTGGTCTCAGGACGAGTACTTGGAGCGTAGAGCTCTATCAACAGCTCTAATGCCCGGCACATGCCCGATAGCGTTCAGACAAACAGATAGACACAGGCAGGCAGACAGAGACAGGCATGCAGGCAGACAAATGGACAAGACAGTCAGGCAGGCAAACAGACATACAGGAAGGCAGGCAAGCAGACAGACGCATACAGGCAGGCAGGCAGGCAGACAGACAGACGGACAGACATCGGTAGTACCACCTGATGTCTACACCTAATAACGTACTTCGTATACAGCAATATACTCTGCACCAGGCAAGTAAGTACGAGTAGTTTTGTTTTGCGGTTTAGACTTGCTAACCCTTTTGGCGCCCACAGGTGCAACGACCAAAAAAGCAATGAGAAGCGAGCGCTCTCTCACCAACCGCGTAGGGAGGGCGATCTGCTGTACGATTACAGCAGTACTGGTACAGTAGTACATACCATGGTACGAGGTACGACGCATGCAGCGGTGTGGGTGCGACATTTTTTTTCTGAGACTCCTCGCTCAAAAACTGATTTGGGGAAAATTCAAAGTGCTCGTACCCCGATGAACAATCCCATGGGCTATCGTAGGTATACGACGAAAATTGTTGGAAAAACGAGTGTCATTCCGGCGATTTTGGGTTCTTCGCCCCGGTGATCAAGTGGTTAATCTCGAAGACTAGTAAGGTTGGAGTCAGGGGTTCGAATCTCGGTACGGGTGTTTTTATTTCTGAGACACCAACTGCCGAGAGCGCTTCATAGCGTGGGTAAAAGCACAATTCGACGCGAGTCGACGAG
>JAYJMJ010000218.1:4774223-4786986 GCA_036873875.1 Laminaria ephemera | reverse complement strand
CAAGGATATTTTTGTGCGCACATTGGAGAATGGGGGGGGTTCCGGCCACCTGTGGACGCGTCCACGTCTGTCATAGGGTCCGAAGATATCCCGCTTGTCACGCTGAGTCCACGAATCGCGTTGATAAGTCCATGTTTGAGAGAGGTACAGAGCCACTCGAGCGTGTTGTTGGCTAAACTCGGTAGCGAACAGCGGGGTACCCCCCCCTCCCCCCCCCCCCGTACGGTAACATTTCCCCATTCCGCATACTTAGGGTCTTCCACACCGTATTGCTGTAGACACTGCATCCCGAAATAGTGTACTGTAGGCAAACGCGTGCTGCGATAGTGGTAGCACATTTTTTTTGTTTTTTTCTTACTGAATGACGAGGCTCCTTAACCCAAAATCGTCGGCACGTCATTCTCGATTTGCAATATTATTTTTTTTGTATACCTAGGCCATGTGTTTGTTTCATCAGGTCGCACTTTCAGCTTACACAAAATCGGTTTTGTGGGCGAGGTTCAGAGCTCCTCAAGCGAGAAGCCTCAGAAAAAAAATCCTGCACCTCCATCGTAGCGTGCGTCGGCATTGAAAACCTTTACGTTGTAGACACTGCTAACCGTACCTCTATAGGACTCCAGCAGGGAAGACGATGTCTACGGTAGGCGGGTACCCCCATATTCAATAACGAGTTTGGGCTACGGGTGCGGAGGGCTCTGTGCCTCGCTCAAAAAAACGGACATCAAACAAAAAAAACGTTTTTGGTTCAGTTTGATCAAAGTGCCATGGTCTTTCGCATCGCGGACCCGAAAAGCACAAAAGCTTGAGACTGCAACGAACCAACATAAGGGAACCACTCGCGGGTCTGAACAACTAAAAAAATAAGGTCTTTAAGGGATCCGCCCTACCGCTGACTTGGTCGGGAACGCGTGGAAACAAATGACGATCAAGGCATCGGCTACATCACGCGGTCCGGACTGCTGGGGCAGGGGATGTATCGTCCTAGCAAAACAACAAGGAGACGCACGACACCGCGAATAAAGAAGGCACTTGTACTGTTGAACGTTCGTTCTTCCTAATAGGGTTGATAGGATCGTACTCACTTTTCAGACCCCCTTGTTTGGGTACCGCAAGGGATTCACGTAAAGACAACGCACGCGTTAAAGTTGTAGACGACGCGCGCTACGATAGAGGCAGCATTTTTGGACAATTTTGTTTCAGAGCGACGGGGGCACCTTAACCCAAAATCATCAAAATATCATCCTTGTTTTGCAACATGATCTTGTTTGTCATACCCAGGCCATGGGTTTGGTCATCGGGTTGTACTTTCAGTTTACTCAGAAAAGTTATAGAAATTCCTTTGGTCAGGAGCTCCTGAAAAAAATGGCGCGCACCTTTACCTTGAGCAAGCGTCAGACACTGCTCATCAAAATATTGCTTAAATCACTCACATTACTGTACATACCAAGAATATATGTATGTGTTGTAGACACGGCTCACCTTAAATTTGTAAACTGACGAATACTACCGTAGAGGCGCACCGTTTTGTTTGTGAGGCTCCTCACTTGAGGAGGTTCACACATCACACAAAAAAGTTAGTTTTGAGAAGAGTGAGAGTGCAACCAGATGAACGGAGCCATGGCCTAGGCAAAAACAATACGAGGTATTCACATTGCAAAACAAGAATGACATTCCGACGATTTTTGGATTTAAGGAGCCTCGTCATTCGGTAACAAAATTGTCCAGAAGTGCTACCTCTATCGTAGCGCACGTCAACTTTGGTTGGGTAAAAGTTCGGTAGGATAACATATAATAGTAGTAATATTGAAACCGTCGAGCGTCACTATCCAAGGCCAACCCAACCCACGAAAAATCAGTAAAACGCTACGATAGAGTTTTCTTACTATTGTTTATTTTCTAGCCTAACTTTGGCGTGGGCTGGTTGGCCTTGCGTTAGTGCCACAGTTGTCGGCTTCAATACACTTTTTAGATTTGTTCCAACCCAACAGACCTTGGAAATCGAAAACACCCTACCGCTAACCCAAATGTGAAGACAACACACGCCTCACACCTTAATGTTGTATATCTGGCATCCCTCGAAGTGGCCAGCGCTACAGCCGCCCTCGCTGGCAGGCCTCGGGTCGTATTGAACACCGGTGTTCGTTCCGTCGTCGCCTCCGAGAGGCAGTCGGCCCATGGGCACCAAATCACTATCCACGGTCGTGGGGTAGATGGGAGCGTCTTCACTCACACGAATATCCACCTGGTGACGATGCAACATTCAAAAAGGGTGGTCGAAGTACGCACCACAAATCACGGCAAACAGTGGAAAGGTTGCATTGTATCTGTCGTCGCCTCGTAGAGGGAGCTGGCCCATGGGCACTGAAGAGCTATCTACGTGTGTGGGGTAGCTTGGAACGTACTCGCCCACCCTAGTACCGACCTGGCCGTGATATGTAACATTGCACACGTCTGACGGATCAGATCCCCATTCATGATCTATATGATCTGTGTCTTTCAGGAGAAACAGATCCCTGGTCGATATGGTCTACATGGCCTACGGGTCATGTTGCAGGGTGAGAGCCGAATGATCTGAATGATATTGCACATGATTCCTGTGTTGGATACCAGGTATGTACTACACAGATCCTGCCAAGCACACCGTCACGACAGATATATGATCTACAAGATCTAGATGATCTAGATCGTGATCTGTCCAATGTGTGTAACATTGGCAACCGATGGCGACACAGGAAAAATGGTAGTTGAAGCGCGTCACAAGCCAACTTTGTTTCGATGTAGACCAGTGCTACCGTGGGGACGCGTTGTACGATAGTGGTACAGTGGCACTTATTGTTCAAAATAAAAAATATCCTCGACTACTGAGGAACACCCCCATATATTTAGGATGCAATTTGTGTTTTGCGAAATTTAAAAAGATATACCTAGGCCATAGGATTGTTCATCAGTTTACACAATAATTGTTGGTGAAAGTTATGTTTTTGGTGAGGTCATGAGCTCTCAAATTCAGCAGCCTCAGAAATTATTCGGTACTACTCAACCGTAGCATGCGTCTGGGGGTGGCACCAACCATTGTTTTCTAATCTCATCACGTAATGAGCCCTACACCTGCCCCAACAACCGACGTTGAGAAATACCGCAGGCTAAGCTAGAAACACAGTCCCATGGTACATGGTACAGAGTGAGTACGAATACGGTGGGGAAGGCACGTTTTAGAGCGTCGTTTTTCAGCGGCTCGGGGCCTTTTCGCGCGAGGACGCGTGCTGCGTGCTGCGATAGAGGTATCACGTTTTGGCTGAAATATTTTCTGAATGACGGGGCTCCTTAACCCAACAAATCGTCGGGGTGTCGTTCTTGTTTTGCAATCTGAGAAATGTTTTGTATACCTAGGCCACGGGTTTGTTCATCGGGTTTGCACTTTCCGTTGAAACAAAACCAGTTTGTGGGTGAAGTACAGAGCTCCTCAAGTGGGGAGACTCAGAAAAAAACTGGTCCGAGACGTGTGACACGCTAGAGGTAGCACGTTTGGGTCAAACCTTTTCTGACCACCGGGTTCCGTAACTGGGGATGTACCCAATATCGTCGGAATGCCCTTTGTTTCTTTGCATTTTTTTGCATTGACCAACAGGACTGTTCATCGGGTTGGACTTTATATTGTTTCTAAAATTCAGTTTTCGGGGTGAAGCAAAGGGCTCCTCAAGTAACGATCCTCATAAACGATAATCTTCACCGCTTTCGTAGCAGGGGCCGCGAGTTCACACTCGATGATACGTCTTAAGAGTCGCATGCTTTGGTTGCTATTTTGTGTCGCCATAGGCACGGCCACAACACCTCGCGTTCTTGAGTGACGTGCTGGGCCGTTCGCACTGGTGGCCAAAACACGGCAGTGAAAATAGGGTTAACTCCCATACCGTAGATGGGGTCTAAACTGCAAATTACACGTCGAATCCAAAACTATTGGGTAGCGCCTCAGACGCGTGCTACGAGAGAGGTAGCACTTTTGGGGATTTTTAGTTTCTGAATGACGGCGCTTCTTAACCCAAAATCGTCGGAATGTCGTTCTTTTTTATCCAATCTGAATTTTGGTGTACCTAAGCCATGGGTTTGCTCATCGAGTTGCACTTTCAGTTTTTTTTTGCTCAAAATCAGTTTGCGGGCGAGGTTTAGAGCTCCTCAATTGAGCAGCCTCAGAAAAAAACTGGTGTAACTCTATCGTAGCAGGTGTCTTCAGTTGAAGGGCTTTGCCAGTGGGAAAAGACGCGTGCTAGGTGGGATAGAGGAAGCACTTTTTTGCCTGAAACGTTTTCTGAATGCCGGGGCCTCCTTAACACAATATCGTCGGAATTTCAAGTTCTTTTTTTTTGCTGAATATTTTGCCGTATATACCTAGGCCATGGCATTGTTCATCGGGGAGAACTATAAATTTTCTGCGAATCAGATTATGGGTGAGGTATTGAGGTCCGGAAGTAATAACCCTCAGAAAAAGAAACAGTGCAACCTGCACCGTAGCATGTGGGAAATGTTTCGTCTCACAGGTGCAAGGCCTAACCGTAGCGTGGCTCTGGGCAGTGGTGTCAACATCGCAAATAGCGTATCCCACGGATTGGTCCTACGGTAAGGTGGCCACCCCCATTTTCACTACCGCGTCTAGGCCACTCGGGCGAGTGACTCACCATTTCTCTTCAAACAGTTTTTTGTTTGTTTTGTTGGCGTAGCGCAAGTGACAAGAATCCCAAGGTCGTGTATATCGCAGAATCCAAAAGCATTCAAAAGCTGGAAGATCGCAAACAAATAGGGTAGTCACTCTTCCGGGTGGCTCCGGACGGCTGAAACAAAAAAATCTAAAGATCCCCCCCCCCCTACCGTAGGATCAGTCCACGAAAGATGTATGACCCATACTACCGTAGGGCCGGACCAAATTTTCCCCAGGCCCCTCACTGGAGGAGCTCTACATATAACCCAGAAACTGAATTTGAGAAAAGTCATGAGATTATCCCACTGAGCAATCCCATGGCCTAGGCATACAACGAACGACTTCTTAGAAATCCAACGACACCGAGCAATTCCTCGGTTGTGTAACACCGTCGGTCCGCAAGGTTAAGGCTAAAACGTGTTACTCCTATCATCTCACGAAACAAAAAAATAATCCGAACATCTCGTCAACCCAGGCGCCAAAACAGCGGCCCAAGCGCTGCAAGCAGCGCTGTCAACCCAAAATCTGCACGTGGCCGTTTGGGCGGACATAATTTTCCTCTGAGATATGGGGGACTTTCGCAAAGCATGGCATACCACGCGTGCCCCGATAGGAGTAGCGACGCATGCTATTAATAGTACTAACAGTAGTATGGTAGAGGTACACCTGTTTGTTTTTTTCGTCGCCTCACTTGAGGAGGTCTACTGCTGTATATACCTCACCCAAAAACTAAATTTTGAGTGTATTAAAAGTGCAACCCGACGAACAAACCGATGGCCTAGGAATACAAAATGGCATATTATTCCAAAACAGGAATCACATTCCGACGATTTTGGGTTTAAGGATCTCCGTGATCCCGAAAA
Source organism: Laminaria ephemera (assembly GCA_036873875.1). Taxonomy (NCBI): domain Eukaryota; class Phaeophyceae; order Laminariales; family Laminariaceae; genus Laminaria; species Laminaria ephemera. Next base: position 4,781,430 of record JAYJMJ010000218.1, on the reverse strand, counting down.
AAAAAAAGCCAAAAACAGTGCAACCTCTAAGGATCCCAGTCATTCAGAAAACAAAAAAAGCCAAAAAGAGGTACAGTACCTCTAAGGATTCCCGTCATTCAGAAAAAAAAGCCAAAAAGAGGTACAGTATCTCTATCGTAGCACAAAAGAGCCAAAAAGGTGCAGTACCTCTAAGGATCCCCGTCATTCAGAGGACAAAAAGGCAAAAAGAGGTACAGTACCTCTAAGGATCCCCGTCATTCAGAAAACAAAAAAGCCCAAAAAGAGGTACCGTACCTCTAAGGATCCCCGTCATTCAGAAAACAAGAAAGCCAAAAAGAGGTACAGTACCTCTAAGGATCCCCGTTATTCAGAAAACAAAAAAGCCAAACCAAAAAGAGGTACAGTACCTCCATCGTAGCACGCGTCTACAGTACCAGGTAGCACCTTTGGGTTACAATATATCCGACTGATGGGATCCCCCAGCTGAGGGACTGCCAACGTCCGTTCTTGGGTGACGCGTAGAGCTATTGGAGTCAGGAGGCTCGACGCATGCTACGTACGCTAGAGGTGCACCATTTAACAAAAGTGCTTTCCCGATAAACAATCCCATGGCTTAGGTAAACAACGATAATTATGGGGAAAAAATGAACGAAATTCCGACGATTTTGGGTTTTTAACCCTGTTAGCATCCACTCGGAAACCGCCAAAACAACATCAACTACGGCCATGCCAAAAGACCCCGGACTCTTCAGGCGCACCACGGCAGACAGTACATCACTTTTCAAACCTTTGGCGTGGTAAACGGGGCATTCAAGGTCCACTCAAAGAGCACGCCTCTAAAACCAAGTAATACCACCCATATTTGGGCCCATTTCATGGACATTTTTTTTGGCGTTCTAGTGCTAAGAGGGTTAAGGAGCCCCGTCTTTCAGAAACCGTTCAGCCAAAACGCGCTAGCTACCTCTATCGTAGCAGGCGTCAAAGGGGTACGCATTTGTTTTTTGGGCCGCATGCTACAATAGAGATGGCACTTTTGGGCATATTTTGTTTCTGAATGACGGGGCTCCTTGGGCCAAAATTCGTCGGGATGTCACTCTTGTTTTGCAACATGATTTGTATGTTTTGTACACCTACCTATAGGTCATGGGCTTGTTTTGTCGGGTTGCACGTTCAGTTTACTCAAAATTTGGTTTTGTTGGGTGAAGTATAGAGCCTCTCAATTTAGGAGCCTAAGAAACAAGCGGGTGTACCTCTCTCGTAGCCCTTGTGTAGGTTCGAAGACCTCTATCTTGACTTTCATAAATGAAAGCGGAACCCGATGACCAATCAATGCCAAAGCCTAGGGATCCAAGGAATGGTACCGCAAAACGGAAACGGTACATCAACGACATTGGGTGGTTCCGTTGGTCGATTGAGGAGCTCCGTCGCTCAGAAATAGATTGACCCAAAAGCGCTATTGTCAGCAGCTAAAAATGTATATATCATGAACACAATACGAACACACCTCGCTGATGGAAAACTCGCCGCCACTTCCGGGAACCCCCTCGACCTTGACGTACCGCGCCAACTGATAAACGCCGCCAAACGTTTGGAGACCCTCGATCGACGAGTCCCGCGGGCCCGCTGTCACTCCGGCGAGTACTTCACCAAATATCCCGTCGGCGCCGGCGGTGTAAAGGTTGAACGTCGCTCCCTCTGTCGAAGACTCGTCCACGAACGCTGTAAACGTTTACAACCGCGATTTTGGAAAGTTGGAGTAACCGCGGACACGCGTGTTACGATAGAGGTATCACTTTTGGACAATTAATTTTGTTTCTGAATGACGGCGCTCCTTAACCCAAAATCGTCGGAATTTCGATTTTATATTTGTGTAGAAAATATCGTCGTATACCTATTATAGGGCCATGGAGCATTTTCATCGGGTAGCCCTTCTATTTTTCCCCGAATCCGTTTTTTTTTTAGAGGTATAGAGCTCCTCAAGTGAGGAGCCTCAGAAAACAAATGGCGCATTTCTACCGTATGATGCGTGTTACTATACCAGGTACCAGGTACTATACTTCAAAGTGTTGTTCAGCCGAAAATCACTAAATAAAGGAGTTATAGAGAGCAACGGGGTTGCGGAGGGGAAGATTGAGTGTGCCTCCCTCCGCCGTTGTTTTCAAAGTTACTCGCGGACACACACATTAACCGGGTTCACCGCGGGTACACCGTTTTCTGTCTTATGGCGAAACGTCGATCCCTCCGTGGAAGACTCGCCCACGAAGGCTGAAGACGGCGGCGATGGGAGAGGTTTCTAATTTTGTCACGGGAACACGAATTAAGATAGTCCCGGAAACAAGCGTTGTCAGCGAAACATCGTGGATGGAGTTGCAGAGGGCGGTGGAGACGTTTCGCCCCGCTGTACCTGGTAAAGTGTATATGAACCCATTGAAAAACAACGTCAACATGCCCTTTTCGTCCCGGTGACCTCTGAAACACGTTCCCCATTCAGGCGGAGGTATAATAAGAAAAACATTTTCCTCTGTGTCTGGAAAGCATTGTCGTGTTTCGTCATGTGATCGTAAATATCAGGAGTCAACGTTGACGACGTCTCCGGGCGCTCACACGCTAACGTGTCGGGCCCATCCCCCATCTGTCTCGACGCATGCTACCGCCGGAATGAACACAATACTTTCTCAGGCTTCTCACTTGAGGACCGCTACGATGCCTCACCCCAAAACTGTATTTTTAGGAAACTTTTGCGATGAACCCGACTAACAACCCCGGGCCTAGGCATATATCGCAAACTGGTGTAACACACAAAACAGGGTTCCAGACACGTGCTGCGATAGAGGTAGCCTTTTTTTCTGAATGACGGGTCCCCTCAACCCAAAATCGTCGGAATTTAGTTCTGTGTTTTTGCAGCAACCTTCGTTGTATACCTAGGTCACGGGATTGTTCATCGGGTAGAACCTTTCTTTTCCCCCAAATCAGTTTTTGGGAATGGTATAGAGCACCAAAAAAGAGGAGCCTCAGAAAAAAAAGGGTGTACCATTTTATTCCGTAGCATTTCATCTCAGTTGACCTGAAAGTGACGCGTGCTACTAATAGTACTAATAGTACTAATAGTACGATAGAGGTAGCACTTTTTGGTTGAGTATTTTTTTTGTTTCTGAATGACAATGACGGGGGGCTCCTTAACCCAAAATCGTCGGAATGCCGTTCTCGTTTTTCAATCTGATTTTTTTTTGTGTACGTAGGCCATGGATTTGCTCATCGGGGTGCACTTTCAGTTTGCTCCAAATTGGTTTGTGGGTGAGGTTCAGAGCACCTCAAGTGAGGAGCCCCAGAAAAAACATGGTGCACTTCTATCGTACTATTGGTACTATTAGTACTATTAGTAGCATGCGTCAAGTGCTGCACCTATGGTAGGGTGCGTCATTGCATTTAATAGACCCGAGATCAAAATTCGAACGAAACAAAGTCAGCCGCTCGATCAGGGATGTTAACTCCCCTGTCCCGTTGTAGGACGCTTGCCCTGTAAAGTTTCTGCCTAATGATCACCCGCGTTGGCCTCCCCGCACGGTACACTGTTCACACAGCGCTGCGGATATTTTCTTACCAATGCGGATTTGTTGCATGGACTGAACCTCCAGCAAGTCGTACGTTATTTCGCACACGTCTCCCTCAGAGCAGGACCACGAAGATGTTGAACTGGTACTTCCATCCTTGCCGAACGAGAAATTGTAAACAGCAGGCCAGCAAGTCAACAAGGTAACAGGAAGGAGGTAGACCATTTTTGCATTGCTCCCACGTTGTTAGGGAGAAACAACTTGGCGGTAAGTTTAGTATTGTTCTGATGTTCTATTACGGTGGACCATAATAATCAGGACCAAATATGGTCAGTAAAATTTGTGGAATATATAGGTTTTTGTGTTCATTGTAGGTTCTGTTTACTATGATCCAGACGTTCTGAGTAGTTATCGAGGGATACCCCCCCCCATCAGCTCGATTAGCTGCCCAAGACCGTGCGAGTTTTCCCGTTGTCGCATTCGCGCCGAGTGGTTTCTGAAAAGTGCTCCGTTTGGAACCGGACTGATTGAAAAAATGTTGATGTCTGTCATCACCCTCCCCAGGTCTCTCAACGAAAATATACAGTGTCACAGTACAAACCTTTGCGGACTTCACACAGTTAAACATCTTCGACGATAATGTTTAGTGCCACGCAGTCTGTTTCGGCGTGCATCTTCCGTTTGTTTTGGTGTACTTCAGGCAACTACACTAAGTTGACGCGTGTTACGAAACAGGTGCATGTAACGTTTATGGTGCTCCTGACTCCAGCTCTACACCTCGCTCGAAAGCTGACTCTGACAAATCATGCGACCAGTCTCAGGGCCTACAGGCATTTGACGAATGCTATCATAAAAAGCAAACTTGACCCCACCGTTATTGAGCAGTGCATCAGGTGCGGAACTCCCGTCGGTCAGATATGTTTTTGCCAAAAAAATGCTACCGTTATCGTGGCACGAGTCAGTTCGGCGCAACGAAGAATTTTGCGATTTCATCCTGACAATGAGTGTGAGCCAAACGCCGATACGGCTATTTTGCAAGTCGCATGCATGTACCCCGACAACCTGTCCGCGTTACGACAGTGTCAAGAGGTACGGCGTCAAAATTCTTGCAACCTAAGCAAGCAGTAAATACCAGAACTTGAAAGTTTTGAATCTTTCGGAGACGACATGCGAATATGGTGCGTCGTCCATCAAGGCTTACAGACGTGTTCTCGGCGGAATCGCTGTTGACCGTGACTGATGACACACACAATCCTTTAACCGTTTCCATACCTCGGAAAACGTAACCGGAAAACGTAACACTTAACGTTCCATGTCAATGTTAAGAGTTCGACAACATTTTATGCTAACATTACGTTACTACGTTATGTGGTTTGTAGGTATTATGATGACATCGTGTTAGTACGTTACGGCATCGTCAGTCGATCGCCAAACTAAACGTTAGAGTGTTGCGGTGCACCAACATTGGCTACAGTATAGTGTTACGGTGTTAGGATCGGCCGCGCATTGCACGTAACGCAGTGCTACGGCGTTAGCTGGATCCTAAGATGTCATCATACTGCGAAAATAATCCCGCGTTATTAATAGTTCCAAACCTAGTTCCAAACCGCGGGCGCCTCAAGAAAGGGGGTGAATAAAACTCATGACAAACACGACTTGTAGGGTTGTACGTACCCGATGGTCTAGTGGGTTAACCTCGTAGCCACTAAGGTCGATTTCGCTGGTTCGAGCCCCCCCCGAGTGCATACTCGTACTCGTAAGGATTTTTTCTTGTGCAAAAAAAATGACTTGCGGAAAGCGCGAGAGCGTGAGTTATAGCAAAATTCAATGAAAATCGACGAGCGTCGGGAATGCTGAACCCTCTGCGCGACGAAAATGAAGGCACGTATAAGGGGAGAGAAGGGACGACACCTGTGACCATCGCTTGTCCAAAAGCTGGAAAGTAAAAGTGAGATAAAATAGAATAAAATAAAAACGGAACTGTCATGCGAGTGCGGAGCGTGGTCCACGATAGCTTACCAGAGTGTTCTCGGCGGAATCGTCGTTGACCGTGGCGGAGGCCGTAAGGCTGACGCGTTCGGATGCGGAAATGCCGGTGATGGGCACATCGTCAACTTCCACGTAGATCTCGGTCTGCAACATAAAAACGAAAACATGAATAGTTCGTAGTGTTTTAATGAAGGTGTGTTTATTCAGTATATAGATATCGGTGTGACACACACGAACAAGATCATGTACAGTTCGTAGTGTTAGAAGGTGTGTCGATTCAGTGCGTAGATCTCCGTCTGCGAAACAAGAGTAACAACACGCGCAGTTAGCAGTATTGATGGACGCGTCCCCGTTGAGTATGAAACAGCATCAAGAACATGTACAGACGGCAGTGAACCAGACGCGTCCAATCAGTGGAGGGTCTCGCATGAGGTACAATAGCAATAACATGCACAGGTTTACCACTACTGTAGTACAGCAATTGTAGATGCGTCCATTCAATACTCAAATCTCGGTCTGCGGCAGAAGAGCAAAAGTGTACTACCGCAGTATTAGTAGTTGCGTTGGCGCATTCAACGGTGCGTGTGACTGCAGTGCATGTTGTGGTGCAACAACAGAGGTGTTCGACAATGTGTAGACGCATCGCGTTTAAGAACGTAAATGACGCGTCTGTGAAGTTCCTGTGGACGTTTTCGACCAACGACAGTTCTCACAGTCGGCCGTGCAAATCTGGCGCGGACTACGACAACATTCTCTATTATCGAATTTCGCATACCACCGAAGAACTTGGACATGCACCAACACTCGGAGCACTGATTCTCACTTCTGTGATTGCTTCGTAGCTTCCTTCGCTTGCGACGGCCACATAATATATTCACCGAACACACCCCTGGAAGAATACACACTGGTGCCATCGATAAGCGTGGAAATGCGTCGGGATATCAGGAAACCCAACACTGATTTCGGTGATTGTCATGTAGCTTAGTTCGCTTATGACGGCCGCAGAATGTACTCTACCGAACACACTCCTGGCATATTGCACACTGATACCACAGATGAACGGAGAAACGCTTCAATAGTCGGAAATCCGACACTCACCTCTGTGATTGCCATGTAGCCTCCTTCGCTTATGGCGGCCACAGAACATACCGTACCGAAACCACACCCCTGCAACATCGAACACTGGTACTCTATCCCGGGTGAATGGGGAAATGCGTCAATATCTCTTGAAACCCAACACTCACTTCCGTGATTGTCATGTATTTTCCTGCGCTTATCAACCAAAGCACATACCCTAACGAGCACACATGTGGAAAATTCATACCTGTTCCACAGATTAACGTGGAAATGCTTCAATATATCAGGAAACTCGACACTCACTTCTGTGATTGCCATGTACCTCCCTTCGTCCATGATGGCCACCAGCTCAAACTCATTCGCGGAGTACCCGGATACACCCTGAATCTCTTGCAACCCTGTCTCGCCCGCGATTCCCGTCCATGACTCAACGACGATATCATTTTCCACCACCACCTGTAAGGTGGTTTCGCTGTCGGCGGCGAATGCTGCACCGCAGACGGAAAATAAGGAGGCCGGGGGGGTGGGGGCGGGGGCGAGCGGGGGAGGGGGGAGGTACAGTGTGGGCGGCGGATTCTGCAACGGAGACAGAGGAGATCGGAAGAGCA
>JAYJMJ010000218.1:4756107-4772879 GCA_036873875.1 Laminaria ephemera | reverse complement strand
CCCCCCCCCCCCCCCCCCCCCCCCCCCCCCCCCCCCCCCCCCCCCCCCCCCCCCCCCCCCCCGTTCATTCAGTTAAGTCGTACGAAGACGCGTACTACGATACATGTCTAAATAGCACTTTGGGGTCACATTCTTCTCACTGACGGAGTTCCTCGACTGGAAGCCATGCATGCATTTTTGTTGGAAGCATAATTGAACAAGGCCACCTGCTACGAATAGTACGGTAGAGGTGAAGCCTTCTTTTTCTGAGGCTCCTCACTTATGGAGCTCTATACCTGACCCAAAAAACTGATTTGGAGAAAATTAGAAATAACACGCCGAGATGAACAATCCCATTGCCTAGATAAACACCGAAACATAATTGCAGAAAAAAAAATGAAATTCCGACGATTTTGGGTTAAGGCCCCTCATTCCCAAAACGGTTTCAGCCGAAAAGTGCTACCTCTATCGTACCATTAGTAGCACGCGTCCAAGGGTACGGTAGAGGTCCGCGTCATTGTTTCTGAGGTTTCTCGCTTTAGGAGCTCCATACCTTCACCCGAGACTCGAATGTGACACATACTACGGTAAAGTTGCACTTTTTTATTTCTGCTCAGAGGGTTCTTGCTTGACGAGCTTCATACCTCTCACCCAAAAAAAATGTTTTGGAGTAAAGTGAAAGTGCAATCCGACGACCAAATCGTTTTTTTATTAAAGACGCGTGCTACGATAGAGGTACCACTTTTGGGCTTGAACGTTTTCTGAATGACAGGGCTCCTTAACCCAAAATCGTCGGAATTTCAGTTATTTTTCGGAATAATTTCCGTTGTATACCTAGGCCATGTGATTGTTTTTCGGGTAGCACTTTTCTTTTTCAACAAATCAGTTTTTGGCAGAGGTTAAGAGCTCCTCAAGTGAGGAGCCCTAGAAAAAAAATGGTGTCTAAAGTCAGTGTTCTGGTTTGGTAGAGAACCCCTCGAAGGGAACGCCTCGGACAAGGTCGGTGTCACCGCTGATCAATGCCGCGGCAGGGGACGGCGCAATTTTTCTGACGCTCCCCACTTGAGGAGGTCTATACCTCACACAAAAAAAAAAAACACCTTGAGAAATATTGCAGGCTTAAGCCGATGCACACTCCCATAGGCTACGTATACAACGAATCTATTGCGGAACACAACCAATTGGACTCCAATAATGTGCGGTAGATTATCTGTCGAGGAACCCCTCCAGTAAGAACTGTTTTGGCCAAAAACATGCAACCCCTATCGACGCGTGCCATGATAGAGCGATAGAGCGATAGAGCGATAGAGCGATAGAGCGATAGAGATAGCACCTTTACACCATTTTTGTTCCTAGATGATGGGGCGGGGCTCCTTAACCCAAAATTGTTGGCATGTCATTCTTGTCTTGCAATATGATTTGTTTGTATACCGAAAACCATGGGTTTGTTCACCGGGTTGCATTTTCAGTTCACTCAAAAATCGGTTTTTTGGGTGAGGCATAGAGCTCTTGAAGTGAGGAGCCTCAGAAAAAAAAATGGTGCACCTTTACCGTTCCCTACCCTATTAATAGCTTAGTTGGTAGAGCGAACTCGGAAATATGACGGGGGGTCGCTGCTTCCAGTACGAAAGGCACGAAGAGAAACACCTCGAGTAACGTCAGTACCGCGAAACGAAATCTGGCGCCATGCCCTTGCCTCTACGTACATGAACATGACGCGAAAAAACTTGATATATCGATACTACGCTAGCGCTCTAAAGAAGCGACGGCACCGCTGTACCGATGCTTGTTTCCGGGTACTTTTGCGAGAATCCCATTTTCGCATGAAACGTTTCGAAAACTCACAAAGCGGCTGTATCCGGTTTCCGAGTTGGAGTAGCTGAGTACCGGCGTTGAGCGTGACCCCTGGGCCTTTTCCAGGAGGATCATCTGCAGATACATACCATTGTGCAAGCCGAGATAGGAAGGAGGGAGGCATGGCAAGGGCAGGATGTCAGCGATGTGTCATTCGTAAAGGACACATGCTACTAATAGTGCTAATACTACTAATACTACTAATACTACTAACAGTACTAATACTACTAATAGTACGGTAGGAGTGCACCTAATTTTCCTGAGACCTCTCACTTAAAAATCTCTATTACCTCACCCAAAAAAATGCCAAAAACAAGCAAATGACCGTGCAACCCGATGAACAGTCCCATGGCCTAGGTGTTTAACAAAAATATAGTGAAACACACAACATTTGACATTCCAACGACATTAGAGGTGATTCATCCCAGTACTGGTGCACGCCACGGTTGATCACGGTGTCTGGTGTATGTCACGGCAGAGGTTCAAGCAAACGTTTCTCTGAGGCCCCTCCCTCACTTGAGGAGCTCTCTACTCCACCCAGCACTAACGTTTCAGAAAAAATCGAAAGTGCAACCCGGCGAACAATTCCATGGCACAGATATTAAACGCAAAAAAAAATGGGAAAGAAAAAAAGTCATTCCAACGAGATTGGTTGTTCGTTTTAGTTAAGGCCCCATCAGTCAGAAACAAACCCGATAAAAAAACCTACTCTTATTGTAGCAAGAGGGTTTATTTTTACTGGCACATGATACGGTAAAGGCGCACCAATGTTTTCCTGTGGCCCCTCACTTGAGGAGCTCCATATCTGACCCAGGCGCAATTTTTGAGTGAATTGAAATTGCAACCCGAGGATAGCCTGATCCACTCGGATATGCCACCGAACGTTAGACCTCAATGCTTATAAACGAGAGGTCCCTACATTTAACACCTTGAAGGTCCTTACTTACATCAAAGGACAGAGTGGTCCCTAGGGCTGTTTAGGGCGCGGAATGAAATATATCACCTCTTGTATGGATCCACTCGGATACGCCGCCCAACTTAAGCCTGACCTTGCACATAATGGCAGGGTGGTACCTTGGGCTGTTTAAGACGCAACACAGCACAGGTTACCGTTTTTAATACTGATCCACGCGGATATGCCGCCGAACTTTAGAAGTCAATAATTACAAACAAGATGTCCCTATACTTAACACCGTGAAGGTCCTTTCATTTAAGCATCCAGAGTGATCCCTAGGGCTGTTTAAGACACGACGTTATACAGGTTACCTCTTTGATGCTGATCCACTCGGTTAGGCTGCCGAACTTAGGCCGGAGCTGAATGGCGTTTGTCCAGGCTGAAACATCCCAGGTCTGGAAATCGGTCGTGTCCCCAGAAGAAATCGCGGACGGTACTGCTATCTGTCGAACGGTTGGATGTGGGGGTGGGCAAGGATCAGGGGTGGTGTTGTTTGCGAAAGCTCAACGAGGTGTTTAATCGGTTCCGCGGCACAAGCGAAAAAATGCTGCATTGATGCATGGACCACAATCTTATGCGCAGTTGGGGTTGTTCCAATACATACCACTGACTTGTGGAAGGAAGTACAGATATCGTTTCAGTGCTGTACCCGTTTTAAGACCGTCCCGTGACAACCCACTTTAGGCGGTAACATCTGTAGTACGTTTGGTCTTATCTTTAGCTGCTGCAAAAATGAACCCATCCTAATTCCAAATAGACTTTTTCGTGTCGTAGCCGATTTACCTGGTAAAAAAAAAAGGACACGTGCCACGATAGAGGTACACCATTTTTTTCTGAGGCTCCTCACTTGAGGAGCTCTGAACCTCACCCAAAAACCGATTTTGAGTAAACCGAGAGTGCAACCTGATGAACAAACCCGTGCTTAGGTATTAAAAAAGTTAAGATTGAAAAAACAAATAACGACACTACCGGCGATTTTCGGTTAAGGAGCGCCGTCGTTCAGAAACAAAAAATCCAGGAAGTGCTACCTCTAATATCGTAGCGCGCGTCATTGTCTCCCGAAAAGTCTTAAACCGGATGGTCTTAATCTTGGTACCAGGTACACAACATTGTAGGGTGTTGATGGGAATACCAAATGGGGTCCTTACATTTCCGGCCAGAGTGGTATGCGTCATGATATGTACGATGCCTGCTGGGAAGGCACATATATGACCCAGGCTACGGTATGTTATAACATGTTATACTATCATTTTCACTGCCGGAGTTAGTCCACTTGCACCAACGGCTCTGGATCTCACTCAAGAACGCGAGCGTGAAAAAATAATCCATGGCGGTGCATATGGAAAAACAAAAAAATGGGAAAAATCATACGAATTTGCGAATACATGGGGTAGACGCTCGTGCGAGTGGCCCTGAGCCGACGAAATAAGATGCCACAGAAGTGCCTTAAAGGACTACCGTAGCCTCGGCCATATATATATATATATATGTGGTAATATATATATATATATATATGTATAATTGTGTTGCCCTGAAGTTCCGAGCACGAGATTTGCGTCTCGTTTTTGCCATGGGTTCGGACGACTTTGCTGCCGGATGCCGAAAGATGCTACCTGGTATTTGTTTAAGCGCAGCCCATTGCAAAAGCGAAGGCCGCCAAACGGGATACAACACACAACCACGGGACGAAAGAGTGCAATGCGGGCTGTGACGCGCTCTGCCGCAAAAGGCAACACGAACAGCGCTAAGCTGTAAGGGACTCAAGAGATGAGCGAGCGCAGGCTGTGACGTTTAGACACTCAGGCCTCCTTTCGCTTTCTAGCAGTCAAGCGCGACCAGTGTAGCCGCAGATACGCATACGGTAGGGGTGAAACTATTTTCCTCTGAGGCTCTTCACTTGAGGAGCTCTATATTTCACCCCAAAACCCACTTGGAGAAAAAAAATGAAAAGTGCAACTTGGTGAACAATCCCATGGCCTAGGTACGTAAGGAAAACCCATCGTAAAACACACCGATATCGGGTGGTTCCTCAATGAGGAATCACAGAAACTTGGGGCGTATCGCTATCGTAGCGCCCGTCGTTTCGGTATCGTTTCGCTCACCACCCAACCTCCTTCCGTCTGCACGTGGATGCTGAACTCGTTGTGCCGCTCGTCGCCCTTGTGGAATGCTGCCAAGAAAAAATGCAAGGCGGGAGTTTGAGCTTTGAGAAGAGTTCGACGATGTTACGACAATCCAAGTGTACGAACAGATAAAGCAGACAGCTGACGGGGTCCAATATTCGCCGTTTTGCACGGCGGTTTGCATAGGCTGCAATACTTCAACGACGGAGAATGGTGAGAGGGTGCTCGTCACCCATGTGGAAGTATGTCGGGAACACGTGCGAGGCGGGACTTGTGCTTGGGGTCGGGGTTAGGTTAGATGCCATGACCATCGAAGTGAATAAAAAGACGAAGCCGAGAGCTCATGTGGCCCAGGGGTGGGTGTCACAGTGACAAGCACAGCTGCGACATGGAACACGTAAAAAGGGTGGGTGTCACGGTGACAAGCGCAGCTGCGACATGGAACATGTAAATGCCGAGAGAAAAAAAAGTATTACAGCGCCCGCCACACGACAAAAGGCTGGGGGGCTGTTGTTTCGGGTCAGGCTGATGCTGTTTCGTGTCAACACCTAGACCATCTGCGGTTAGGTCGCGGGGCCAGGTCAACAAGTTGCTTACCAACGCGTACCCGTCTGAGGAGGCGTCTTACGGACACACGCTGCGGTAAAGGCGCGCCATTGTGTTTCTGGGGCTCCGCAGTTGAAGAGCTCTACATCTCACCCAAAAGCTTGTTTAGAGCAAGCTAACCGTGCAACACGATGACCAAACCCATGGCCTAGGTATACAAAATATTCATGTTGTAAAAGGAATGACATTCCGACGAATTTGGGTTAAGGAGCCCCGTCATTCAGAAATGTTTTTGCCGAAAAGTGCTACCTCTATCGTACCGCGCGTCTACGGTAGGGGTACCACTTCTTGGCGAAATCGTTTCTCGCCGACGGGGCTTGTCAACAGAGTAACTACCCTTTATCATTGGAAACCCATTACTTCGAAGTATTTGTTCAGTAGCATTCGCAAGATACCTAGGCCGTGGGAGTTTTCGTTTGGTTAAAATCGCAATTTTTCTCAGAAGCCCATTTTGGGGTGATAGATTGAGCTCCTCACTTGAGGAGCCCTACTGTAGACACAAAATAGGGCACCTTTATCGTAGCATGCTTCTGTGCGAGTTGAGCTTTACCGGGGCGACACAAACATTTGCACGTCGGACAGATCATTGATCCCCGCTTGATGATCTAGATCTTTCAGGGAAGATCTGTATGCTCTAGCTCATGTTACCGGGTGGGAGCCGTACGATCTGCATTAAATAAAAGCATGTTTATTGGGTAATATCTGTAGTCTATACATACAGATCCTGCGCGATATCTCACAACGGCAGATACAGGATCTACTGGAGATGATATAGATGATCTAGACAGTGATCTGTCCGAGATGTGCAAACATTGGTTACAAGGCCTCTTCTATCAGCGGCGAGCAAGACCGCCCATACAATTCGGTTATTTTGGCTCACGTGGATACTGTGCCTTGTCTAGACTGCAAACATCTGCGGTTTGGTGGTCGCATGGTCAGATCAGATCAAAACGTTTCTCACCAAGTTGAACCTATTTGAGGTTATCCGTGGGAGTCGAGCTTGAACTGGGCGTCGCAGACATCGGTCAACACTCCGTTGGTCCATGACCACCCATCATACAGTTAGGCTTTCCCGGCTCACGCTCATACTGTCCCTTGTCAATACTTCCAACCTCTGCTGTTAAAGGTCGCGTGACCAGATGATATTAACCAGTTACTCTCCGAGCTGCAGCTGTCTGAACTATCCGTACTCACCAAGTTGAATCTGCCTGAGGTATCTGTGGGAGTTGAGCAAAAACTGGGCGTCGCAAACTTCATACAGCGACCCGTCGACCAAAGGAGAGCAAGACCACCGAGATTCCGCCGAGTTGTCTCCGTCCTGCAAGGTTTGATATTGCAGCGTCGTAACGGTAATTTTTCAGGGATGTGGGTTTATATCTGCAACGCCGTGAGTGTACGATGGCGATGATTCAGCAGGAATCCGTGTCAATATCTCCAACGCGCTGAGTGTGCGACAGCGGACATTAGGCACGAACGCATGTCCATCATTTATAAACCCACATCTAGCGACTAAACCTATGTTGGATGCGGTCTTATCAGCAATCTGGTGAGAAGGTACACAGTAGTACGTCTACCACCGTATAACATGCAAGATTACACACCCTCTGGGGCAAATGTTAGAGCAGAGTTTTTCGAAAACCACGGGGGCACACACACACTCAACGAAAACAAAGCCTTTGGAAAGATCTCGTTGGCATCTTCCGGCAGACGCAATGCTCGGCGTTTGCACACACACACCCCTCCCCACCCCCCGCACCCCCCGTCGCCGATTAAATCGGCTCTGAAATTCGTCCGAGGGAGTGTGTTCTATTGATTATAGTATACGGTAGCTTCACGCTGCGCGCGTGTTGGAGATCTCTACGCAATGTAGTTCGGACATGATCCCTATTTTGGTGGCCCGGGCTTCATCGTGTGATCGATGCAATAATCGGCGTTTTTTTCTCGACAGGTGTTCGTTTCTCTTAGCATTCAACAGGAGGAAATATCCTGAAAGCGGTGAGAGCGTGATAAACAACGTGCACGCTTCTACTCACACGTGTTTAGAACGTCACACCACGAAGAACTGTCCGCCCGGCCGCATGCGCAGGTTTTTTTGTCGCTCGCTACTAATAATACTAATAGTAGTAACAGTACGATGGCGGGTGCACCCAACGTTTCTCAGGGCTATTATTTCAATCCAACAGCTCTATACCTCCCCCAAACCCTGCTGAATTTGATAACAATGAGAGCGAAACACGATTGACAGCCCCGTGGCCTAGGTACACAACGAACAGTGATTAAAAATATATATATGGTGTGCCAAACCTATTGAGTACTTCCCACCTGGCCGGAGAGCACTGTCAGTCAGAAAAAGTTTTACCAAAACGTGCCACTCCTTCTTCCGTGGTACGCGTCGAATGGCCTTATACATCTATCATCATATCATCCCGGCTACGGTCGGGAGGACCAACGCCCGAACGAGTAGGGTGGACCCTAACTGGACCAAGTCCGGCGGGAGGCTGTTTCCTCGTGGCCGGGGGTTTTGTTAGTGGGTGACCTTACGCAAGTGCCACATTACCCGGATGGATGACCGTCCGGGGGGCTATCTCCACCGTACCTGATCCCCAGGGATCAAGTCGGGTCGACAAACTCACGCATCCGTATACCCCGGCAGCTTGCACTGCGGTAGTAATAACGGTGACCGTCAGTAGGGGCAGTTCGCGCTGCCGTTGCCACGGGAACTGAAGGAAACGTCAGCTAACGCTGGATTGCGAATGCATTTGAGCAAAATTGGCACACCACACGCATGAAAATACGTGGAACTGTGGTGAGCTTAAGCTTTATATTTCCCCATCCGCCGGAGGACAAAAAAAAAAAAAGGTAGGTAGAGAGGTGACCCCTTTTTCTCTGCCGAGTTTACGCCGCTCGTGCGCATGGCTCAATACAGCACCTCGCTCAAACATTGACATAAATACATATTTATTATCGCTTCGTACCAAACTGTTCCAGGGCGGTGGTGCATATCACGAAACCGGCCAGCACAAAGGTAGCCACTCGCGCGAGTGTCTCCGAGCTGCCGAAAAAAGACGCTCTAAAAGTGACTTAAAGATCTACCGTAACCCTTAATCATACACGGTGTTCACCTTAATGTTGTAGATACTGCACCCCTCCTGGTGACCAGCACTGCAACCGCCCTCGCTGGCAGGCCTCGTATCGTACGGAACGCTGCCGCTCGATCCGTCGTCGCCTCCTAGAGGGAGCCGGCCGAGGGCCACCAAATCGCTATCCACGGTGGTGGGGTAGCTGGGAGCATCTTCGTTCACGCGAATATCCACCTGACAAGGATGTAAGAACATTAACAAACAAGGGTAAGACAAGACAGACAAGACAGACAACAACAATCAAATAAATGGTGTCGAAGTACGTAAACCACGGCAAACAATGGAACGGCTGCTTCGTATCCGTCGTCGCCTCCTATTATTAGAGGGAGCCGACCCAGGGGAACCAAAGAATTATCCACAGTCGTGAAGTAGCTGGGAGCAGCTTTCTTTCACGCGAATATCGACCTGGCGGTGGCAGTGACGCAACGACATCGACAGCGGGTGGCGGCGCCTCTTGGATGAAGGCGCCTGCCACGATAGCGGCGCACCTACGTTTCCTGAGGGTCCCTCACTTGAGGAGCTCTGTTCTTCACCCACAAACTGAGTTTGAGTAAAAACCAAAAGTGCAACCTGATGAACATTCCCATGGCGTAGGTATACAACAGAACATATTGCTAAACAAAAAAATGAATTTCCGATGATTTTTGGGTGAAGGAGCCCCGACATTCAGAAACAAAAAAGCCCAAAGGTGCTATCTCTAACGTAGCACGAGTCTGCAAAGTGTCATGGCCTACGTAGGTACAAACTAACAAACATTCCGCGTCAGATTGGTTTGGACCAGAATGTGCTACCTCTATCGTGGACGCGCGTTAAGGTCAGGTTATGTCGTAGCAGATCACGGCTAACCCTGACAAACGTAGGTTCGACGATCAGTAGTGTGAAATGCTTCGATTGCAGACCCCACGAGACCGGAAAGACAAAACCTGGTAAGCCTTGACACAGCCACGTGAATGCTATCACAACGTCGTACCGGCGAATCTTCACACGACGACGCAGACGATGATACAACGGCGCACTGGCGAAACTTAACACAACGGCTCGCCCGGAAATGCAATCACCACAATGTTTTGCAGCATATTGACCTCCCTGCTGAGTGCATCGGCTTGTGCGGCATAAATTGGCTCTAGATTAGGGGGGACGAGGAGACACTCACAACATGTCAATCAGTAACTTGGGCGCAGAATGTTCGCAACAGCCACAAATCAAAATTCCAGTAATGTTAACAACAACTGACCGAATTGTATTGTAGCATACGATAGACTGTAGAGTTGTTTTTGGTACTATTATTTCATTTGCTTTACGATAAACATATACCAGTACGCAGTACTAAGTGTGGGAGCGAAAACATTCATTGATTTCCAACATTCGAGGCAAACAATATTAGCACACCTCGCTAATGGAGAACTCGCCGCCGCTTCCTGGAACCCCCTCGATCTTCACGTACCGCGCCAGTTGCCTCACTCCGCCAAATGTTTGCAGACCCGAGAGCGAAGAGTCTCTCGGACCCGCCGTCGCTCCGGAGAGTACTTCATCAAATATTGCATCGGAGCCGGCGGTGTAGAGGTTGAACGTCGCTCCTGTAGTCGAAGACTCGTCCACGAAGGCTGGGGAATTTTACGATCGCGATGGTTCGAAAATAGTCATGGACACAACCATTTGCGGACGTCGTCAGGGAGAAATCGTGAATGGAGTTATGGAGAAGGGAATGGGGTGTGTCTTGCTCTCACCGCCCAAGCCTCGTCCCACAAATGCTGATGGCGTTCGTTCGTGATGACGATGTTTCCGACCGAGTGAGGCAAAGCCGTAGAAGTGTTTCGCACGTCGAACAGATCAGATCACTGCATAGAAACACAACACACACCTGGTATGGCGTTCCAACAGACGCACGCTAGGGTAGAGGTGCACCAGTATTTTTGTGAGGGCTCCTCACTTGAGGAGCTCTCTATGCCTCACCCCAAAAAATGATTTTTTGAGAAAGTAGGAAGCGAAACCCGATACCCAAATCCTATGGCCTAGGTATACAAAAAAAAACTTATCGCAAAAAAACGATATGAATTCCGATGATTTTGGGTTAAGGAGCGTCGTCATTTCATAAACAAAAAACGCCGAGGAGTGCTACCGCTACCGTAGCACGGGTCAACAGTATATGGGTAGTTCTTCGAATTGAGGAACCCCGTGAAGAGACGCATCATGCTACGGTATGAGTTCCCCCGTTTTTTTCTGAGAGTCCTCACTTGAGGACCTCTATATCTCACCCAAACACTGATTTCGATAACGTAAAATGTGCTCTCCGACGAACAATTCCATGGCCCAGGTATTCAACGAAAACAAGTTTCCAAAACAAGAACGAATTTCCGACGAATTTGGGCTATATAAGGAGCCCCGTCATTCAGAAAACGTTTCAGCGAAAAAGTGCCACCTCTATCGTAGCACGGGGGAAGAAATACATACAAAAAAGTGCCACCATAATCGTAGCACCGCGTCAGCACGCGGCTATGTATAGAGTACAGTACTTCCTCGGGACGCGTCTTGAGATAGAGGTAGCGCTTTTGCCGATGAGACGTTTTCTGAATGACGGGACTCCCCAAAACCCCAAATCGTCGGAATTTCATTCATTTTTTGCAATAGTTTTCATTGTATACGTATCGTAATTCATTTGATAATCCATCGGGTGGTACTTTTATTTTTCCCCAAATCAGTTTTGGGGAGAAGGTCAGAGCTCCTCAAGTGAGGAGCCTCAGAAAAAAAAAGAAAGGGTGCACCTCTACCGTACTATTAGTAGCATGTGTCCCTCCTGCGGTTCGGGAACCCCGTCAGTCAGGATATTTCGCACACCGAACAGATCACGATCTAGATCATCTAGATCCTACACCTGCCGTTATGATACGTTGTGCAAAATCTGTGTAGAACAGATCCAGCAGAGGAAACGTGGTCGATAGCATGCAGATCAGACGGCTCTCTCCCGGCAACACGGTCTAGACCATGCAGATCACATAGACCAGGGATGGTATGTCAGCCCTCCAATGCATCCCAGGGTAGATCATGAGACACACGCTACGATGGAGGTACACCATATTTTGTCTGAGGCTTCCCACTTGAGGAGCTCTGAACCTCACCCAAAAGCTTATTTGAGTGAACTCGAAAGTGCAACCCGGTGACCAAACCCATGTCCTAGGTAGAAAAAATATTTAGATTGAAAACAAGAATGACATTCCGACGGTTTTGGGTTAAGGAGCCCTGTAATTTAGGAAATATTTTTGCCTAGAAGTGGTACCCCTATCGTAGCATGAGTATTTAAATAGGAAACTTTCCTAACGTGAGGCGTCGATTAAAGCCCGCATTCTCTTGCCCGCATAGTGAACTGTCCTAACGGCGGCTGGGGTTTTATGTGTTACCAATGCGGACTTGTTCCATGGACTGAACCTCCAGCAGGTCGTAAGAAGATTCGCACGGTTAGCTGCTATATCCAAGCGGCTGGTGCTTGTCTCACAAATGCGGCGTTGCTGCATGGACGGAACTTCCAGCAACTCGTAGGTGATTTCGTACACTTACTCTACCCGAATGAGTTACTGCCCTAACCTAACGGCTGGGGTGGTTTCTTACCAATGCGGAGTTGTGTCATTGACTGAACCTCCTGCAGGTCGAATGTGATCTCGCAAACGTCGCCATCGGAGCAGGACCAGGAAGACGTTGTGCTCGTGCTTCCGTCCTTTCCAAAGGGAAGAACGAATAATTACAGGACAGCACATCACCAAGGCAACGGCAGCGAGTCGACGTAAAAGCGTCCGATTTCCGGAAGCCCGGAATGTTTGTCATGTGTCCCACCCAGCGAAAATAATTTACCGCCCAGCACCGCGCGGGTATATGCGCGTCCGCGCTCGGCGTTGTACCTGGTGCAAAATTGAAATTACTTCATTCGGAACTGAACTGATTCCGTAACGCTGCCGTCCGTCATCTCCCCCTGCACGCCTCAGGCCTCTCGGAGCAAGGTACAGCAGTCCAACCGCAAGCCGATGTAGTCCAATAGTAAGGGACTGTTGTAGTCCAATCGTAAGCTACAGTAGTCCAATCGCAAGCTGCAGTAGTCCAGTCGGCCTACAAGGTTTATCACCGTACAACACTGGCTCGACGAAAGGTTTAATTCCACCGAACACATCCCCATTGAAAAATACTCAATTAATAGGCCATGAGGTTCGTCGCTATGCGAAATCGTTCCGCGTTCCCTGCCCACATACAAAATACGTATGACGAAACTATCCGAAAAGGTGGAAAATAAAGGAATGTGCCGAGGAAACACGCGAATGTGACGTGTGCTTCACGAAATCTCACAATGGTATTCCCGGCGGAGTCGTCGTTGGCCGTAGCTGACGCCGTAAGACTGACGCGCTCGGAGGCCGAAATGCCAGTCACGGGCACGTCGTCCACGTCCACATAGATCGCAGTCTGCGATACAAGGACAACAACATGTACAACAGAAAGTATTGTTAGAGCGTGCATCCATTCAGTACGTAGATATCGGTCTGTGTCACTAGAGCAGGAACATTTACAGTTAGAAGTATTGATAGATGAATATGTTTCCATGCATTGATTGGTCTTTGATGCGGGATTGGCGGTGACAGGCATATCGTCCACGTCCACGTAGATCGCAGTCTGCGACACAACAGCATGACCAAGCGCATGTAGAGTTACGATTATTCAAGTATGCGTCCATTCAGTACTTAGATCTCGGCCTGTGACATAAGAACAAAAACCTGTACACCATTTGTTCATTGTAGCAATAATCGATGCGTCCATTCAGTATGTAGATCCCCATCTGCGGCACGCGAGCAAAAAGGCGTTTACCGTTAGGAGATTAATTATATGTGTCCATCCAGAAATACGTAGATCGCATTCTGCGACACAAGAGCAAGAGCACGTAACGTTAGTAGCCGCGCGGCACGTTTTTAGACGTAAGGAGAACACAACGCGTTGTAGTGCCCCAAAGAACTTCGTAGAACGGCCAAAACATCGAAATACTACAAACTGGGCGGGCTGGGACATGAGCAACAGTTGCTGATGCCGGGGTGTACACTTGCTCCGTCATGCAAATCATGACGCGACGTCGGTTCAGGCATATAGAGCACCTCATGGGCGATGCGTCAGACAATGGTCGGCTGTTGGATGAGGTATCGTGAGGTCCTCGAGTGAGAAGCCCCACAAATTGGTCGGGTTTTGGATGAGGTATATGTAGCTCCTCAGAGTGAGGACCTCAAGGCCGCGTGGGATCTTAAACCACCCCCCATCCCCGGGTTTCTGGTTCACTCTAATCTCTAGATATCGTTTTGGTGCAGTCAATTACGCCGCATTTTTAACACGCTGAATTTCGACCTTCAACTGATCGGTGGCTCAGCAGAGATCGGGCGTAACTTATTATTGTTGCATCCACAGCAGCTCGTGATCCTATTCAGGTTGGCCGTCCTCACGTTTTCAACGGAGGTCTACACCTCGACTTTGGGGTGTTGCAGTGGTCGAAAATCGCCGAAGATCAGACAACACAAAATGAGACAAAAAAAACAAAACTGAAAGTTTGCACTTCATATGAGGACAGCTACATCTTCTCACAAGCAACCACAACCCGCGAAATTGAGCAACACTCATTAAGAGGTGCGTGAGGGCGTCGGACGAAGCGGGCAGCAGTCGTAGGCAGCCAGAAATGTCTCACGAGGTGTTTCGTGAAGTCAAAGTTGCCAGCCAACATCCCCAAAAAATCACGATCTTTTTCCAAAATCCAAGATTGGAAACGTTTCCGAGTTAGTATGTGTACTATCATGGCTATAGCACGTACGAAGAAACGGCTTTCACCAAATGTTAGCTGGGGTTTTCGCGGATCTTTCAAAACACTAATAATTCATACCCGAAAAAAATGCGGACAGGGAATATTCGTCGCCGTTTGAGGTAGTCAAGTATTGGGCTTTAAAAAGGGCAAAAAAAAGGGCGAAAAAACTCTGATTTCTTCAAAAATTGCATCAGTTGTTTTTATCCGAGAAAAACAGATCTTGCTTGTAAAACTCTTAACTCTATTTCCAAGCCGTTTGTATTAATTGGCCAAACGCCTGTTCGCGTCTAGTTGCCAAAAAATCCTTAGGGATCCCCTGCGGCCTGAAAAGATGTAGCTGCTACCCGCACCGTAATATCCGTTGACTCACTTCTGTGATTCCGATGTAGCTGCCTTCGTCCATGACAGCCACGAACTCCAGCTCATTGGCTGAGTACCCCGATAAACCAGGTATCTCTTGCAGTCCTGTCTCGCCCGTAACTCCCGTCCATGATTCCACGATGACCACGTCTTCCAATAGAACCTGTATGGTGGTTTCGCTGTCGGCAGTAAAGGCTGTAACGGAAATGGAGAGAAGAGCGGACGGGGAGGCGGGGGCGGGGGAGCCGGAGGGAGGGAGGGAGGGAGGGAGGGAGGGAGATTGTAGGGATTCTTCAATATGCTTCCCTCTCCCGCGTTCACCAACTACTGGAAGTAGGTAAGTTCCAAGCACCGGCAGATGAACGAAGGGGTGAAAAGGAAGAGCAAGACAAAAAGTGTGTAGCCTTCGGTTAATGTTTACACATGAAGTGGGAAATGGTCTCGCCTAATCCTGAACCTAACCCTAACCCCTGCAGGTGTCTCTGGTTATGGGTGTCTATTGTCCTCTAGTCTAGAAGTAGTAGGCGATGGCAATATTCAAAGCATTACACACATTGGACAGATCAGACCCAATTTCATGATCTGTCTTTCGCGGCAGACAGAACCCTGGTCTAGGTATGATCTGCATGGTCTAGATCATGTTTCTGGGTGGGAGCCGTGTGATCGGCATGAGTTACGTAGCAAATGTTTCTTGGGTTGGATCTGTGCTACACAAAAAAAAATCCTGCACAACATATCAAAACGGCATATATAGGATCTAGATGATCTAGATGATCTAGATAGTGATCTGTCAGACGTGTGAACGTCTACCGTCTCTCGCAACGCCTCGTTGTAGAGAACTTACCTACATGTACGAGCGATATCGTCCTCTAGGTCCCGTCGCATAGATCTCTTCGTTCAAGTTGTAGGTGACCAAATTGAGGAGCCTCGAAAACAAATCGCTGCATCCCTAATACCCAGTTGGTATGTCGTAGCATGCGTATTTTGCAGAACTTACCTGGACGTATTGTACGGTAGAGGTGCACTCTTCTTTTTCTGAAGCTCCTCCCTTGTGGAGCTCTATGCCTCTCCCAAAACCTGCTTTGGGGAAAACTAAAAGTGCAACTCGATGAACAACCCCATATAGCCTAGGTATAAAAAAGAGAAGAAAAAAAAATGCGAAAAAACATTGAATCTCCGACGATTTTGGGTTAAGGAGCGCGGCGTCATTCAGAAAACGTTTCTGTCAAAAAGTGCCACCTCTATCGTAGCAGGCGTCCCTACATGTAACAAATATATCGTCCTCTGTGTACCAGCGCTTAGGTCTTCGTTCAAACTGTAGGTCATCGAACTGAGGAACTAAAGAATATTTATGTGTGTCCTTAGACGAGTGCAACGATAGGGGTAGTAATTTCTGGATTTTTACGTTTCTGAATGACGGCGCTCCTTATAACCCAAAATCGCCGGAATGTCGTTCTTTTTTTTTCAATCTGATTTTTTTTGCATACCTACGTCATGGGTTTGTTCATCGGGTTGCACTTTCGGTTTACTCTAAATCGGTTTGCGGGTGAGGTTCCCAGCTCCTCAAATGTTCAGAGCTCCTCAAGTGAGGAGCCTCAGAAAAAACCTGGTGCACCTCTCTCGTAGCACGTGTCCTGAATTACCAGTAGGATATCGTAGCATGCGTCTTTTGCAGAACACGTGCGGACATATACCGACGATGTAGTCCTCTGGGTATCATCGCGTGAGTCTTCGTTCAAGCCGTAGGTCACCGAACTGAGAAGCCTCATGAAAATGAAGTCCACCCCTGACGCATGTTATGGTAAGAGGTGCATCATTTTTTTCCTGAGGCTCCTCACATGAGTAGCTCTATAGACGCGTGCCACGATAGAGGTAGCACTTTTGGACAATTAATTTTGTTTCTGAATGACGGGGCTCCTTAACCCAAAATCGTCGGAATT
>JAYJMJ010000218.1:4732052-4752163 GCA_036873875.1 Laminaria ephemera | reverse complement strand
TTAAAAAAAAACCCCCCCCCCCCCCCCCCCCGCCCCCGCGCGCTTTTTGAGTGTTGAGCACGTCCAAGGCGAATGACCGCGTTCGGTGTATTCAGAAGAAACCAAAGACATGCCCCTCGGCAGTACAATGACCTGTATTTCCATATGTTGGTGTATAGCGTAGTACTCGTACCTGGTATCTGGCGGTCGTCATCATAATTATAGCTCCACTCTACGCACAGCAGCTATTACTAGCTGTGGTTGTTCCGATAGCGCTGATATTTGAATGTTTGATGGTAAATTTGATGGATGAATATGCCGCAACAGCCACACTTGGCTGGGAGCTAGGCACTGCAACACACACAGTGTACAGTGTGAAGATAGTGCATTTTGGATGTTTTTGATATGTCGTCCCGGAAGGATGTAGGCCAAGGCACGGGAAAAATTGGAGTGAGCTAGTGGGTCAACTCTCCACAGCTCAGTAACAGCTGCTGCAAGTCGAATGCCATATACCTCCTTGTAGCGCGTACTCGTACATACGCCGTGTGAGATTTCTCGTGTACAGTATCACGAGACACTCTCTGTAACTGTAGCCCCGTGACACTCCGTATTTAACCGAAACTTATTGTTAAGCTGTTAGGTGAGACAAGCTATATCGAACACCCCCCCTGGCGTAGGATCAACTGAAAAGCCTCAAACAAACAAACATAACAAACAACAACAAACAACAAACAACAATCACTAACAACAACGTTGTCCGGAAATTATTATATCCCTCAAATAAAGTCGCGGTATTTTCAAACCTCTCTCTTCCAATAGCCTTCGTGATAGTATTCGCGCGTTGGTCTTCCGTCCGGGGATACTTAACCGATACGTTTCAATTCCCTACCAACTCGCGCACGAAGTGGTACCGTACGTCGATGTGCTTGGTGTTGGACGAGCTCAACGGGGTTTTGGCCAAGTCGATCATCGTTTCTCGTCTTCAAACACTCCAAAAATACTCGGCGGCCCCAGACTGGGCATCACGAAAACCAACCCTCCTCTAACGCAAAGGGCTTCCTTCACCCCGTCGGCCATTGCTTCGTACTCTGCCTCGGTGGTGGATAGGGTGACGCACTCTTGCATTCTAGAAAACCAAGACACGAGTACACCTTCGTAACAGGTAGCTACACGAGAAACCGAACGCCTATCGTCGGCCCTGTGGGCGTAGTCCGCGTCCACGTGCGTCTCTAGGCTGTACTCTACCTGCACATTCTCCAAGTTGCTATCCCTTCTAAACGTTAGGCCCATGTGAGCCGTGCCGTTCTAGTACTCTACTAGCCACCTTCACTTGTGCTTCCCTTTGATCGTTCGAGAATCGTGCAATTGCTCGAACTGCGTTGGAGATGTCCGACCTCGTGTGGTTTCGAAATCCACATTTAGCCTCCCCACTTTTTCGCGGAACTTCGCGTCCACCACAGTTTCCTCATCACTCATGTGCCTGAGGTCCAACGACGGTGAAGCGGGGATTGGCCTCGTATTTGTGATACCCAAACGTTCGACATCATTCCGAATAAAATGAGTTTGCACAATCTCC
Source organism: Laminaria ephemera (assembly GCA_036873875.1). NCBI lineage: Eukaryota > Phaeophyceae > Laminariales > Laminariaceae > Laminaria > Laminaria ephemera. The sequence goes on along the minus strand of JAYJMJ010000218.1, from coordinate 4,750,608 downwards.
AGCGTTCCCGTCTCGCGATCTCTCTTGTACTCGCTACTCATGTACCACGTAACCTCACCGAAAGGTTTCGTCGGGAATCTCTTAGTAAGACTTGCCACTACCGTATCTAGAGGTCATCCACGTGGGCCACCAACATCGCGGCTACCTCATCAGTCACTACCAGTCGAAACACTCACGGGTCTACCATGCATTGTTCAAAACCACAATCGACCAAGGTTGACGACAGTAGCTGATACCACGAACGACCGCTCTGCTTCAGCCCGTAAAGGGCCTTGTTGAGCCGGACTACATTATCCAACAATCGCCCACACCCAGGTGGCATTCTCAGAAAAAGATCGGTCTCCAACTCTGATTGAGTAAAGGCCTGCTCAACGTCAAAGTTCCTCAAGTCCAAGTCAACTTTGCATGCCATTGCAGCTACAAGTGTAAGATACGTAGTTGATGCAGTGGGGGCGAAGGTATCGAAGTAACCAACTCCTTCTACCTGGCTACTGCCCATAGCTACTATTTTTCGCTTTTGCTTTGTCAACCATGCCGTATTCGTCACCATTCCACGTCTTGACCCACTTCGAATTAGCAACATAACTGCGGTCGGGAACTTCAGCAATATTACAAAAGTTCCGGCGGCCTCCAGTCCATCGAGTTCCACGTCCATGGTCTCCATTCAAACGTCCGTACGGCTTGACGAGCTTGCCGCAGAGTACGACGTTGGTTCCGATTTCGCCTCTCTGACAAGGCAATCCGGGACCTTCGTCTTTTCACGTCCTGCGTCCTTCGCCGCCAGTAGCGCCTGGAATATGCGGCCTCCTTCACAGGGCCCGATCGTACTGATCAGCCCCGCTACCGCCTCCCGGCTGAGCACCCTGGTGTGCACTCTCGTACTGCCCTCCCGAATCTCTTCACCATCGCCCGGCCATGACACATCCGCCCTAAGTTAGCGCGCAGAAGTCCGGGCCGCAGTCGGGGTCGGACCTCCATCGACAGAGGATGAACCATCGCGCCCGCCACGAGATGAAGGAGTCGCTGTCGGGCGGTTCACCTCTGACCGTTGATGAATCGTTTAGCTACGCACTGTCGGCTTGGGAGTCGCCGCCAGCTTGCATCGTTCGAGATGCCGCACTGAGTTGGTGAGAAATTATCCTCCCCAATACCGGCAGTGGAGTCGTCGGGGCGGACTCACAGTCATCCGTCCCTCACGGCTCAGGCGCGTCTTCTAGGTCCTTCGTCCCTGCCTGCTCCGGCATCTCCGGCAGCGGGGTTGACGGCGGTCCTGTACTGAGCGTCGCTTCCCAGGTCCCGTGCCTCGTCTCCACCACCTTGATCGCCCGCGGAAGCACTCTCAAAGAGTCACTTGGGTGGTCGAGGCCCGGCGAGAGATAAACGCTGCTCTCGGCCCGTGGGTGAGACTTCGATGAGTGGTCCCAGAGGCAGTACGCTGGGCGAAAGAACGGGTGCGGGGAAGCAGGTGCAGCAGTCACGTACCACATTTCGCGCGGCGACTTGCTCCCGGAGTTTGTGGTGGTCGTGGTATGACTCAGGGCGTCGCAAGCACGGTGCAACGCTTCCGCCCGCAGGGATTTGGTCGGCGGCAGTTGAACGTGGGGAACTATGGTGGGCGTTTGGATGCACGAGGCGAGACCCGCGTTCTGGATGATACCGTTCGCGCTCTCTACAACACCTTTCTGCTTAGGACTGTCGGCGTTAGTGAATTCCTGCTTGATGCAAGCCCGTTTGCATACTTCTCCAAAATCACCACTGATATACTCCCCTCCGTTGTCAGACCTTACTATTTCAACCTTCGAGGGTACTCCATCGGCGCGCGAGTCACACAAAATCTTCGTAGGAGCAACTCTTGAATCCGACTTATGCTTCATGAAGTACACTCACGTGTGGCGAGAGTAGTCATCCTTCACTAGCATGACATACGGCTTACCCAACAGGGAATGTTCTCTTAAGTCCGCCCAGGTCAACAAAATATCGTCCCAACCTCTTTGCCCCGCGTGTTTTTGTGCTACTAGGGATAGGCTTGCGGTGGCCTTTCGGCATAACACAACCAGTACAGGGTCTTAGCTTCCCTACCAGTTCTAGACCGAGTGATTTCGCGGTCTCTCGCAGCAGTAGTTCTTTTGAGTGACCATGCAGGAAGTGAAAACGGTTGATGCCTACACTAGTCTCAACGCTCGCGACACTACCGGGGGCAAGCACGCGAAATGAAAGGGGATAATCGCAACCAGATTCCACCCAAGTATCGGGGGGGGGTGAGGGTTATAAGGGGGAACGGCATACAACCGCCATCTGGCTCTATACTGTAAGCGAATCCAGAGCAACTAGATCCATCAGGCTTAAACCTCAACATCCCATTGAAAAGCGAACTGCACAAGGCTTCCTCCTCAATCGTAAATCTTACTCCAAGCTTGTTCGCAGCCATCAGTGAAACCAAATTGAACGCGATGTCCGGCACGTAAGCCACATCCAATAGTTGACATTCAGATCTCCTGGGAATACAACAGTGAGTGTGCCATACCCAACTACATTGATCAGATGGCCATGTGTGTGTGTGTTCTTCACATTAAAACAGATTTTTCCACCCATCTACATCCAACCCACCCAGTGTCCGTGCCGATGCGTCCTATCAATAGAGAGACGAGCTCTGTGGTCACAAACTGTAAGACAGAAATACACATTGCCAATACAGCAAGGTGACTTGGCCATGCAATGCCAACCGCAATGAATACGAGGGCGGAACATATGCAAAAGCCAGTACACCAGAATATATCTGCGAGGAAGAAAAGAAGAAGAAGATAGAAGAAAAAATAAAAAAGGAAGAAAGAAGAAAGAAAAATAGAAAGACAGAAAAAGGGAAGAAGGGAACGCAGGAAGGAGAGAAGAGGTACTCAGGAAGAACAAAACGTGCTTCGGGATCAATGGGAAAACGTCACGGAAATAGTTGACGTTTATTACTAAAATAGCGCAGCACAGCAATGGGTATGACAGTATTTTTTTGTTGAAAATTAAAAATACCCTCCAGCTGTGAAATCGAGGATTTCGTCGAAACTCGTCTTTGCAAGCTGTTTATTTTTGTATTTTTTGTATAATGCGAATTGGCATCACAAAGCAGCCCGGCCGGGCCTGCTGGATAATTATTAATGGTTCAAAAAACAACCTTGCGGGGGTTGAGTAGCCAAAACCGGGTGTACCCTGCGGAAATGTGGCCAGCGTCGGGCAGTGGCCGGTTTTTGTTTTTTAATAACCCGCTCCCCTCTCATATTTTTGTATTCGCTTCGCTCTGCTGCCCGCTGTACAGCATCATCAGTCCAATTATTTTTACCCTCTCTGCTGGCTACTACGACGCAGCAGCAGCACTCCTTAGTGACAGCCACGGATGGACGGTGCTGCTGTGTGCCCCCGGGATATCAAGTCAACCCCATTCCAAAGGCGAACCTTGTACTATACTGGTATATACTGTTTTAAACATGCCTGACGAAATCCTACCTGGTACCTAGTAATAGCCAATTTTCCATACACACTTGCACAGCAGCGGCGGCAGTAGTAGTGCCGAAAAAATTTTGTACGACATGCGTACTGGTATGAGATACTGGAAGTACTGGAAGTACCAATCGACCCGTATTATATGCCCCCCTTGTACTATTAATATTACCAGGGGTTTTCTAATTTTTTATCGTGCCGATGGTAGACTGTTGACGAGACCCTTCTTGGCTTTTTTCTTAACCCTCTTAGCACTAGAACGCTATAGGGTCCATGAAATGGGCCCAAAGTTTTGTTTATTTCTTGGTTTTAGAGGCACTCTCTTCGAGTGGACTTTGAATGCCCCGTTTACCACGCCAAAGCTTTGAAAAGCGATGTACGGCTGTCTGCTGTGGCCCAAAGAGTCCGGGCTCTTTGACACGGTCGTAGTTGATTATTGTTTTGCGGTTTCCGAGTGGGTGCTACCTGGTAGTTCCCTGTGATATATGATATACCGGTATACTGTACATACTGTACATGGTATACGTGATGCGGTGCACAGCATCACCTGAGAACATTTTTTTTTATTTAAATGAACAATGCCGTTTCGATTTAACTTTTAGATGCATTTTTTTGTTGTTGAAGTACGTGCGTCAGCGTCGCTCGTTACCGAGGATTTTTCCCCGGGACACGCGGAGCTATTAATAGTGATGCTTCCCACTCTCCGGAGATGTTAGGGCTGTTTGAGTGAACATCTGTATACCAACACGGTCCTTACGTTTCCGGACAGAGTTGTATGTGCGTACGTAAACCAAGTCGATTTAATTTTAGTGCAGAAACCGTCGGATACTCTGTTTTGGGTATTTGCTTTTTTGCTTTTTTTTGTGTCAGGTAAATCGTACGGTACCAGTATACCAGGTACAGCAGTATCTCCGTCTACAAAACAACTTGTGCGCCAGGTTTCGTTTACTCACCATTTTACGATGCTTTTCACGTCATACTTGGGAATTAGCTTGGGAGTAAATTTTTCCAATGTTATGCGAAACGAAACTTCACGCTTTGTGATCACGTTGATTGTCTGCTATTTTGAAGTTTTGAACGTGTGTTTTGGGGAAACGCGGTAAAGTTTCCCGAGATGTAGGACGGAATTTTCCAAAGCGCGTCTTGCTGGTCCACGGACGGTTACTGCTGTGACACCCCGACCAGAGAAGTGGGAAATGTTTTCTTGCCGTGATGTTTTGAACGTTGTCTTTAAATTTTTCCCGCTATCTTGATCAATATCCCTTGCAACCTACCAGGTACCAGAGTGTCCCAGACTCTACGAGCAACTCGTTTGCACGTTTTCAATGTTGGTTGTTAGTACTGGCTTTTCATCACTTTCCTTATTCCACTCCAAGCATTCCAAGCATTGGTCCTGGCGTATCGCCACTTGCAACTTCCTACCCCAAGGTTTATCATCACGTTCCTTATTCCACTCCAAGCATTGGTCCTGGCATATCGTCACTTGCAACTTCTTACCCAAGCACATCTGATCACTTCCGACTCCTAACCCAAGGGTCAGTCCTGGCACCCTTGGCACATCACGTCCCGCTGTCAATCCAAGCCTCTTGACCAGCTGGTTCCAAGCTACTCCCAAGCCTCTCGAGAAGCTACTCCACCTCTAATCCTAGCCTGAGACCAAGCTACTTCCAAGCCTCTCGAGAGGCTACGTGCTTTCGGGGCTCTCGATAAGCTACTCCCAAGCATCCTGAGAAGCTGATTCTAAGCTACTTTCGAGACTGTTAAGGAGCTACGCACTTCCAAGCCTCTCAAGAAGCTACGGCACTTGCAACCCTCGAAAGCTGAGAGGACTGCGGCTGCAAAGACTTTGGTGTTTAGGCGACCCCAGGTGGCGATCTGCGTCCTGGGTTGCAGTGGCCGAGCTGCGAGATACCTCGTCTCCACTTGGTGCGTGTTGCTTTCATTACTTGTTCTTGTTGCGGGTGGTGGTGGTGTTGTTGTTGTTCTCACGTCAACTCATGGCGATGATCCAGTCCGTGGTTTCAGCCTCTCCAACAACTCCTGAGTGTAGGAGGTGTGACTCTTGCCCTGTGTATGGGGGATGGTACATTATCTTACTTTTGGAGAGGTGTGACACTTGCTCCATATCATTAATGGTATATTTTGAAAAGTTTCGTTATTATGGATAGAATCTCGTCTCAGTTTTGGTGCGTGATGCTGCTCTCACTGACCTTTGCCTCATGAGGCCAAACGTTATGGAAAAACGAATCTTGATCGTGTTTTCTCCAGATCTTCCCTTTCCTACCTATTCAAGTCAATTTTCCTCGCGGAGAGCGCAAAACCGGCCATTCTCACGATAACAAATGTCCGAGCTCTCGTCCAGAGCTTTCCAGCGAACCTATCCATTGCTACAGGGGTTGATTTTAAGTTATTAAAAATAACCCGAGGGAACAACATTTGCAAAAATACTCTAAATTTCGGTATCTTGGGCGGATATATGGAAAATATCGTGATTTACGACGTCTTGGACGAATCTTGCCCCGTCGTAAAAATGAGGTTATTTGGTATATTTTGAAAATCTTCATTATTATGGATAGAATCTCGTCTCCGTTTTGGTGCGTGATGCTGCTCTCACTGACCTTTGCCTCATGAGGCCAAACGTTATGGAAAAACGAATCTTAATCGTGTTTTCTCCAGATCTTCCCTTTCCTACCTATTCAGGTCAATTTTCCTCGCGGAGAGCGCAAAACCGGCCATTCTCATGATAAAAAATGTCCGAGCTCTCTTCCAGAGCTTTCCAGCGAACCTATCCACTGCTACAGGGGTTAATTCGAAGTTATTAAAAATAACCCGAGGGAATCAACATCTGCAAAAATACTCTAAATTTCGGTATCTTGGGCAGATATATGGAAAATATCGGGATTTTCGACGTCTTGAACGAATCTTGCCCCGTCGTAAAAATGAGGTTATTTGCCCCTGTAGCAATGGATAGGTTCGCTGGAACGCCCTGGAAGAGGGGTCGGACATTTGTTTTCGAGAGAATGGCCGGTTTTGCGCTCTCCGCGAGAAAAATTGACTTGAATAGGTAGGCAAGGGAAGATGTGGAAAACTAAAACACGATGAAGATTCGTTTTCCCATAACGTGTGGCCTGATGCGACGTTTGCTCGTTTGCTCTCTGTTTTGAATAATGTACACGTACATACTGGCACTGCTGTCATTAGATATCTTTTTCCAGAGTTGTTGGGACTCGTCTATTATGGGGGACCATAGTAATCAGAATCCACCATCAACACAAAAACCTATATATTCCCCTGTTTTCACTAACCATATTAGGTTCTGGTTACTATATACCCCCGTCTTGTGACCTCGCACTAGATTATGGCGTTGGTTTATGTGAGAACAGCAACATTGGCCGGCCTTGTGACCGTGGTGGCAACGAGTTAATGTGATAACAACTACAACATTAATGGAAGCCAAACTCGATGCCGCGGAGACCTCGGGTGTGTTGGCCCCTTTGCTTGAATAGGTAGGCAAGGGAAGATGTGGAAAACAAAAACACGATGAAGAGTCGTTTTCCCATAACGTGTGGCCTGATGCGACGTTTGCTCGTTTGCTCTATGTTTTGAATAGTGTACACGTACATACTGGCACTGTCATTAGATATATATTTTCCAGAGTTGTTGGGGCCCGTCTATTATGGGGGAGCGTAGTAATCAGAACCCACCAACACAAAAACCTATATATTCCCCTGTTTTCACTAACCATATTAGGTCCTGATTACTATATACCCCCGTCTTGTGACCTCGCACTAGATTATGGCGTTGGTTTATGTGAGAACAGCAACATTAGCCGGCCTTGTGACCACGGACTTAATGATGGTGGCAACGAGTTAATGTGATAACAACTACCGGTACAACATTAATGGAAGCCAAACTCGATGCCGCGGAGACCTCGGGTGTGTTGGCCCCTTTGCTGTTTTGTGTTTTTATCTTCTGGCGGGTGGGGAAAAATAAAGCAAGCTCACCACACTTGCACGGATTTTCATACGAGTTGTGTGTCAATTTAACTCGAATGCATTCGCAATCCAGCGTTAGCTGGCGTATCCTTCTTTTGGTGTTGGGGAAAAAAAATACGAGTAGGTTTGAAACTTTATTGTATAATTAACTGATTCTAAGTTTGTGGTCCCCAACCGTGCGTGGGTGCATTTTTTTATTTTTTTGCTCATCCGATCTATTATCTTCGCACTTTTTCTTTCTCCTTCTCCCTCCCTATTAATAGTCGTTACTCAGATCCGGGGCCACTTACCAGGCTCTTCTCTCCCCTCCCCACACTAGTAAACGCGCCTCAATTTTTATCGCGAGAAGAATCCAGCTCTTTTTTCCCTCAACGACTATTACGGAGGACCATAGTAATGAGGACCCACGATGTACACAAAAACCTATATATTAAACTGTTTTTACCAACCATACTTTATCCTGATTACTACTGCTGTATGTTCCCCCGTAATAGCGTCGAATTGTGCTTGCCCACGCTATAAAGCGCTCTCGGCATTTTTTTTTATTTTTTATTTTTTTTGCTCATCCCATCTATTATCTTCGCACTTTTACTTTCTCCTTCTCCCTCCCTAGCCGTAACTCAGATCCGGGGTCACTTAGCAGGCTCTTCTCCCCCCTCCCCACTACCGTACGCGCCTTCACTTTTATCGCGAGGATAATTCAGCAATTTCTTGCCTCGTCGACTCGCGTCGAATTGTGCTTTTACCCATGCTATAAAGCGCTCTCGGCAGTAGTTGGTGTCTCAGAAAAAGCATCTCGATACCGAGATTCGAAACCGTGACTCCAACCTTAGTAGTCTTCGAGGTTAACCACTTCGACCACCGGGGCGACCGGCCACTACACTATCCCACACTAACTCCAAGTAGTTTGTCCCGCAAAAACTTGGGTGCATTTCTGACTTGGTTCAATTTCACAACCCTTTGATGAAATACTACTTCGAGATTGTCCCAGTGGAGTGTGATTGTCCCAGTAGAGTGTGATTGTCCCAGTAAGAGTGTGTCCCAGTGAGAGTCTTATTGTCCAAGTAAAAGTGTGGTTGTCCCAGTAGAGTGCGATTGTCCCAGTAAGAGTGTGATCGTCCCAGTAAGAGTGATTGTCCCAGTGAGTGTGATTGTCCCAGTAGAGTGATTGTCCCAGTAAGAGTGTGATTGTCCCTGTAAGAGTGTGATTGTCCCAGCAAGAGTGTGATTGTCCCAGCAAGAGTGTGATTGTCCCAGTAGAGTGTCGCTCTGAGGAGGATACCTTACCACTTGTTCGAGAAATTATTTGCTGTCTGTATGGCCGACCCTCGATTAGCTGCGATTTGACTCGGGGGATGACGATTCGCGCTTCGCGCTCTCGGTCTCCGGCGGCTCCCGTGCTTATTACATTTCTACACGTGCCAAATGGGATCAGATCAGGGTGGGATGAGGGTGCGCATGCAAAATAGTGTGTGCGTGTGTTCACCAATGAAACATCCCGAAATCTGAGTAGTTGACCAATGAAAGATTTCTCGAAAAAGTGGTAAAACTCCACTGGTTCTAAAGGCAACAAACTCCACCGCCTGGAGACCGCTTGCCTCTTTTGTCCTAGTGAGGGGCCTGAGCTAACGCCCATCGCCTCCTGGAGGGGCCAGCTGGTCGTCTGTTTTTTTTGCGGGCGAATCAATCCCAGGAAGGACCTTGAGCTACAGTTAGTAGTTGTTCATCTTCCGTGACTTACGCTGACGTATTTGGTTGGTTCACGTCTTGAAATACCGGTGTAACAGTATCATATCGGTACGGTATATCACGGTGCGACGTGAGCGACATACCCTCGAGTACGTCATTTCGCTGCTGCAGCCAGTTTGTACTTTTTTTTAGAGTATTTTCTATCGACAAGGGCGTACATGGTTCTGTACTTCCAGGAACGTTCTGGGTGTATATGATGGAGCGCATGTGCTAAAGTGTATGTTTATATTATTATGAATAATCACAGCGACACTATTCCATATTTCGTGACCGAAATTATCCCGTCAAGACTGTGAACCGTGCCTGGTCCCTGCTGTAGATTGGTGCTTTCAAGCACCCTGCAGCAGGGGGGTAATAATCAGGGCATTTCACGGGTCGGATCACTTCTTGTGGATCGGGTCAGGTCAGGGCGACTCAACCCGACCAGTAACATTTAAAAATCTCCTGACCCGACCCGACCCGTGAGGTTTCGCACACCTCCTGACCCGATCCGACTCGACCCGCGAGTTCAAGTTTGAAGCATGATCTCTTGAGTGGTAAGGAGTAAAGAGCACGACACTCATCGTCGATTAACTCTTAAGTTACTGGCACCGGGTCCCTTCTCTTTTTCGTGGTCCTAATTATTTTTTTGTTTGTGTATTTGTTAACAGCAGCTCTTTTTTTATCTTTTTAAGGTTGAAGGATGGTGCCTTCAGTGGTAAAGAGCACACAAGACTTAATGGACGACGAGGTTGAGGACTACAATGGGGCTTTAGCGATTAACTGACTTGACCGCCCCCCCCCTCCTCTTTGTGCTCTGTCTCGAAAGGGATACGAAGTATGCAAGCAACAAATGAGTACACGCCCCGCCCCTCCCCGTATGCTCCTATTTTGTGTAATTTTCTAACAGCGGCTCTTTTTAGCCTTTTTTTTATAGGATGGTGTCCTCAGTGGTAAAATAGCACTAAGGAGTCAACCGCGGACGAAATCGAGGAGTACAAGGAGGCGTTATCGATTAACTGACTTGCCCCCCGTCCGTCCGTCCGTCCGTGTTATGTCCCGATGCTGTGTTTTTTCCAACAGCGGCTCTTTTTAGCCTTCTAGTTTTTTCAGGATGGTGTCCTCAGTGATAAAGAGCACCAAGGAATTAACCGAAGACGAAGTCGAGGACTACAAAGAGGCGTTCAGCAACTTCGACATCGACGGAAACGGAAGCATCGATGAGGGGGAGCTCGGTGTGGTCATGCGGTCTTTGGGGTACTCGCCGACGAACCAGCAGCTCAAGGACATGATGGAGAAGGTCAGACCTGTTTTTTTTCCTACTTATAATACGTAAGAATTCCAAGAAGTTTCCCTGAACTGTTTTTTTTTCTAAATGATAATACCTAAGAAATTTCTAAGAAGTTGTTGGTTATATTGTACCTCAAACGAAACATACACCGGTTCATTATATATCGCATCGGTTTCGGGATGGTCACGAAGGCTCCGGTGACACGACTGGTTTGATGGATTTGATCCATGGATTGATTGGTTGATTGGTTTATTGATTTGATCGGTCGATTGATTGATTGTTTGACTAATTGATTGATTGATTACTTGATCGATTTCTTGGTTGATTTATTTATACCTTGCTTGATATTTTGTTGGGTTGGGTTGGGATCTTTCCTGCGTCCCACTGTTGCTGTTCACATTAGTCGATGAGGGGGAGGTGAGTGTGGTGGAGCGGTCTTTGCAACTCAAGGGCATGATGGAGAAGGTCAGAACAGTCTCAATCTCTCAGAATAGTGTCAATCTCTCAGAATAATCTCAAATCTCAATCTCTCAAAATAGTCTCAATCTTGAAATTGAATCATGAATCTGTCAATTATCTCAATTATCAATATTTAGTTGTTATTGTGGGGGTAGTAAGGAATTAACTTTTTTTCGGGAAGCTCAAGGAAATAATGGAAAAGGTCATAATCATGTCAATCTCAATCTCTCAGAATAATCTCAATCTCTCAATCTTGAATCTGAATAAGGAATGAGTCCATTATCTCAATGATCAATTTGCAATTGTTTTGGTTGTGGAGGTAACAAGTTCACTGTTTTTTTCGGGGAGGTAAATGAGGTTGGTTATTATCATTGACGATGAGGAGCAGCTTGGTGTGGTAGTGCGGTCTTTGGGGTGCTCGCCAACGAACCAGCAGCTCAAGTACATGATGGAGAAGGTCAGATTACTGGGTTTTTTCGGTATTGTCATGACTTGTTTATACTGTACAGCGCAAGTTGGAAATTGAACTTTGAAATTGTCTGTCGATTTTTTTTTTGTCTACGTTTTCACACATGGGACAGGTCACGATCTAGATATCATATAACCTAGATCCTGTATTTTCATTTCTGAGGTGTTGTGCAAGAACCGTATCGTACAGATCCCACACGGCAAACATGTGCACAAGAGCTGTGTCACAGATTCCACTCGGCAAACTTTTATCTATTTTACAATAGGTCGTTCTTACCTTATATATGTAAATCAGAGATCTATCCAACCCTGAAATATCTAGATCGTGAACTGGGGGTCTGATTTGCCCGATGCGTACATGTTTTGGTCATGATCAGCTGGGCACTGACCCTCCAGATCATGCAGATCATATGTATGAGGGATTTATCTGCCCCCGAAAGATCTGTAACTGAGGATCTGATCTGTCGGCTATGTGTATGTTTTAAGGTCTAGATCGTGAACTGGGCATCTGATCTGTTGGAAGGGGCATACGAAGATGTTTTCATGTTTTGGGGATGATGAGATGGACAACGACAACAGCGGGAGCATCTCGTCTGAACAGTTCCGTGTAGATCATCTAAGTCGGTGATCTGTCTGTCCCGAAAGATGTACTGTATGAGAGATCGTGAACTGGGGATCCGATCCGTCCGACGTGTGCGTGTTTTGATGACCAGGTGGACACTGACAAAAGCGGGGGCATCTCATTTGAAGAGTTCGTGGCGATGATGCAGCTGGGGGAAGTGGAGACAGATTTCGAAAAGGAAATTAAGGAAGCGTTCAAGTTTTTCGACAAGGACGGGGATGGAGAGGTGGGCTCCCCTCCGTTTTTGTGCCATAGTTCTAGCAGTTTCTATATCTCCGAAGTAGTAGTATACCTGGTACGTAACAGCAGTCTATGGTAGTGGGATTAACCCTACCCACATTTTTTGGGACAAAGTACTTGGAGTTTGTGTGGGGTCATTGTTGCACCAGTAAAAGGGTCCATGTAGTAGTAGTCTATGTGCAGGTGCTTACCTGCCTCTCCCATGGTCGCTAACGGTACAACAGAGCGCAACAGAGGACGATCAAATAGAATAGAAGATGACCCTGATCTGTGGTGTGGATGTATCATATGAATCATGCAGGTGACGCCGTCCGAGCTTGCACAAATTATGCGTGGTCTGGGCGACAAGCTTTCGGATGAGGAAATCGAACTCCTGGTAAAGGTGGCAGACAAGGACGGTGACGGAACAATCAGCATCCAAGAGTGAGTAACAAAATACAAGCACTGCCGTCCGTATTTTTGTCACCTAACAAAAAAAGCTCAGCTCCAAAGTACGCGACAAGGGTGAGCTTTAAACGCCATCACTACTGTTGTTCGTATTTGTTTACACTTACGAAGTGTGACAAGAGTGAGCAACAAATACAGCCACTTTTACCCTTTTCAGGGTTTGCACCCACGTTCTTGGGGCCAAAGTTGGAAAGAGTGTAGGATAAGTTTTACAGCAGTGAAAGTTTCGTATTTTTCTAACGCTCACAGGTACAGATTACGCGACTTGTGGTCGTCAGGGGTCGTCTGTGTTACATCCATCCCCGGGTTTCCTGCACCCCGGATACATCTCGAGCCCTGACGACCACAAAGAGCAGCGAAGACAACCTTATTTGTTGCAGCGCCGGGGCGCCGGGAAGGGACGGGGGATCCGTCATCTGGACACTATTACCGATCAACGTTTTGCGTCGGGCGGGGGGGACGTTGGAGCGCATGGAGGTCAGGATATACTGACATGCATGGCGATTGTCCGGACCAGTGCCGCGCGGGGACCCTCCTCCTTACCCCTAACTGCTCACGACGGGAGCTTCTTGACAGCTAGATCCCCGCCTATACTGAAAAGACCCTGCGCGCTGGACTGACCCGGACAATCGCCACGCATCTCAGTGTATCCTGGTCCGCACGCGATGCAACATCCCCCCTGCCGGACGCAAAACTATCACTGGTGCAAAGCGGGCATCCCGGTTACGTTCCAGTAACAGATGTTCATATTTTTACACGGAAAAAAAAAACAACAAAAAAATATGCACATAATACACGTATCTATGCTCACCTATGCCTATTTATACTCACCTATGTACATATACCTATCTGTATTTACGACTCACATTTCCCTTTTTTTTTTGCTCTGCCGTCGATAGGTTTATCGAGTTCATGTACAGCTGATCTGGCTTCTCAGGGAAGATTGCTCCTCGAGGAAGATTGCTTCTGGGTGGAAGATCCCTTCTTGGGGAAGATTTTATCTTGACGAAGATTGATTCTTGATTGAACATTCCTGTGGAAAATTTCTACTTGAATATTGTTTCTTGATGGATGATTTCTATGGAAGATTCTTTATTAAGGGAAATTGATCCTTGATGGAAGATTCCTCTAGGCAGGTTCTTATTTGACGAAGATTGATTCTTGATGGAAGATCCTTATCTCGAGGAAGATTCTTTCCTGATTGAAGTTTTTTTCTGGGGGAAGATTCGTGATGGAAGATAATTTCTGTTCGAGATATATAGTTTTTTTGCTTCAGGGGGATTATTCCTTCTCGGGGGAGAGATTCCTTCTTGTTGGAAGATTCCCTCTAGATGAGAGCATTGTCCCGATAGCCCTCTCTCACGTATGTCAAGCCTGGGAGTTCCAAGCGTAGAAGGCGTATTACAACCGGGCGGGCGGGGAAGAGATGTCGCCCGAGATATGTCTGTGTGTGTTTGTTGCATACGCTGCATACATTCTTCTCGGATTAGCTTCCAGGTTGCTTGTCCTTTTCTAAGACGATGGCCTATAGCAGGGCTTGCACACCCTGCCAATGCTGGTTGCTAGGATGATGACGGCAGCAAGGCATGCATGCGTGTGTCAATGCTGCTTGTCAAGTTTCAAGGATGATGACTAGAGCAGGGCGTTAATGCGTGGGTGTGTGGATGCTGCTTGTCAATTTCAAGGATGACTAGAGCAGGGCTTGCATACGTGCGCCTATGCTGCTTTTGTCGAAGTTCTGAGCTGATGACTAGAGCAGGGCTTTTATGCGTGTGTCTATGCTGCTTTTGTCAAAGTTGTGAGCTGATGACTAGAGCAGGGCTTTCATGCGTGTGTCTATGCTGCTTTTGTCAAAGTTGTGAGCTGATGACTAGAGCAGGGCTTTAATGCGTTTGTCTCTGCTTCTTATCAAATTCACGGGATGATGACTAAATCAGGGCATTCATGCGTGTATCTATGCTGCTTGTCGAAATCAAGGATGACCGTAGGCAGGGCTTTTTCCTGGGTGCGTCGATCGATGCTTTCTCTATCGTGGTTAACGCCGATTCTGGTGAGACCTTGGTTTCTGTATGTTGAAAGCATCGAGGCGTTTTTGGCCCAGCGGGCGCGCCAAGAAAGATGCCCTTGACGACCTGTTTGCGCTGAGCGCAACGATTCTTCCGTACGTACATAGTCTAATCCCCCCTGTTGTCGCAAGGGAACATGTTGGGTACATCCCCGGGGTGACACCCCTGGGTTCATCCCCGGGGGGATATCCTGGGTACGTCCCCGGGGGCGATACCCTCAGTACACCCCCGAGGGGACATCCTCAGTACATGCCCGGGGGGGCATCCCGGGTGTTTTCCCACGCGGAAGTTGTGGGTTCATTCCCGGGGGGGTATCCTGGATGCATCCCGGGGTTTCCTAGGTGGTTATGAACCCCTCCCCGCTGGTAGTCATTGTGTGTACAGGTGACGTGTCTGCCGTGCCGTGCACGAGTACGATTATAGTTTTTTTTGTTTTGCTTTTTTTTGTGTCTCGCGGGGGCACCGAACCGTTGTAACTTTTTTGATGCAGACAACAAGCAAGGGTTAAGGTAAGTGAGGGGGGGATGAATATGCCATGAGCTTGTACTACGAACGCACTGAGGAGTTCCCATGACATTGCAAGTCAGGTCAGGTCGGCCTCCAAAAGGCGGCCTGCCTCTTGTAGTGATGGAAACCCTTCTGTGTAACTTTACGGGCAGAATGAGAGAGACGTGATTGAAGGTTGCCTAACAAACGACAAGTGTCAAAAATGTTTCGGGAGACATCGATTGATTGATTGATTGACCCTGCCCTGGGAAAGTAGAAACGCCAGGATATGGAAATACGTGAAATTCACGTATTCCCGGACACAAGAGTATGTATGTTCTACCGTATATACGTAGTTTACTGCAGGGTTTCCGTTGTTTCTGCAGTAGTACCGTGCTCTATGTAGTAGATACGATGAGTTTAAAAGGTTCGCTTGAGTTTTTTTGCGGCGTTACTTTTCCTCGATTTTTCTTCTTGATTTTTTTTTTCCGAGCTGCTTATAATTCACTTTGTGGCAGACACTATCGGGGCGGTCCCCTTGACCTCGAACTTTTCAAGAAAAATGAATACTATCCCTTCCCATGGTGTTGCATGACGGTGTTGCATGGCTGCACTGGTGTGCTCTTCAGGCAAATCTACTGTACTATATAGTAATAGTTACGAGCGAAAGCGATGTTCTTCATTACGCTGCGCAAAAAAATGGCCACCGGTTTTGAGCTTGCTAAGTAAGGCCGGATTCAACGACCGCCGGCCGAGATCCACGATTCTCCAGCTTCTCTAACTAACGCACCCAAATTGACGGCAGTTCCTTTAGAAGCCTTAGACCAAAAATGGGCTCTCCACGTCAATATTCTAAACTCTCGTGTGTTCGTGTGTCCGTCTCCGCGTAGCCCACGAACCCTATGAACAAATCCCATGGTCTCTTGAGTGTGTACTGACACATGCTACGATAGAAGTTCATTTTTTTTCTGAGTCTCCCCACTTGAGGAGCTCTGTACTTGACCCACAAACTGATTTTGTTTTCAACTGAAAGTGCAAACCCGATGAACAAACCCATGGCCTAGGTATACAAAACATTTCTCAGATTGCAAAACAAGAACGACATCCCGACGATTTTTTGGGTTAAGGAGCCCCGTCATTGTCATTCAGAAAATATTTCAGCCAAAAAAAAGTGATACCTCTATCGCAGCACGCGTCTAACTACGAAAAATATTGGAAAAACTGACCGAAATTCCGTCGATTTGGGGTTAAGGAGCCCCGTCATTCAGAAACAAAAAAAGCCCCAAAAGTGATACCACCTCTATCGTAGCAACCGTCGGTGGTCTATTGGGGTGGGTCCAACAGACACGTTCGTGCTATGGTAAAAGAGGTGGGCCCTTTTTTTTCTGAGGCTCCGCATGCTACGCGATAGAGGTTCACCACATTGGACGCATGCTGCGGTATCGGTGCACCCTTCTTTTTCTTAGGCTCCTCACTTGAGGAGCTCTATGCCTCTCCCAAAAACCGATTTGGGGAAAAAACCAAGTACTAACCGATGAACAATCCCATGGCCTAGATATAGAACGAAACATGTTGTAAAAAAAAAGAACTCAATTCCGACGATTTTGGGTTAAGGAGCCCCGTCAGTCAGAAACAAAAACAAAATTAATTGTCCAAAAGTGCTACCTCTATCGTAGCACGCGTCATTGTTTCTGAGGCTCCTCACCTGAGGAGCTCCATACCTCTCCCAAAAACTGACATGGGGGAAAAATAAAAATGCTACGACACGATGAACAATCCCATTGGCCTAGATATACAATGAAAATTGTTGTGAAAAAAATTGTGAAATTCCGACGATTTTGGGTTAAGGAGCCCTGTCATTCAGAAACCGTTTCAGACAAAAAGTGCTACCTCTTATCATAGCACGCGTCGCTCCTCACTTGAGCTCTGTACCTCGTCCAAAAAAAATTATTTTGAATAAACTGAAAGAGCGACCACCCCATAAACAAAAACCCATGGCCTACTAGGTATTATACAAAAAAATAAATATTGCAAAAAGCAAGAATGACATCCCGACGATTTTGGGTTGAGGAGCCGCGTCGTTCAGATACGAAAACGTAAAAAAAAAAAAACGCTACCTCTATCGTCGTAGCAGGCGTCGGAGGTGTGGTCTACTGGGGTTGCTCCAACAACGCGTTTCACCCTCAAAACACTAAAAAAACCATGGTAAAATAGCGTGTGGTTGCAATTCAGCGCCGCAGTTCTAGGATTGCAATTGGGTATCGTCCGCGGACGCGTGCTACGTACGATAGAGGTAGCACCTTTCGGAATTTTTGTTTCTGAACGACGGAACTCCTTTAACCCAAAATCGTCGGAATGTCGTTCTTTTTGTTCAATCTGATTTTTTTGTATACCTAACTTAAGCCATGGATGGGTTTGTCCATCGGGTTGCACTTTCAGTTTAATCAAAAATCAGTTTGCGGGTGAGGTTCCAGAGCTCCTCAAGTGAGGAGGAGCCTCAGAAAAACAATGATGATATCATTCACCTCGATCGTAGCACGTCCCCTCGCTCCCTCCCTCTCTAGAACCTCTCTCCGAGCCTCTTTCCTGGTTGGCGGCAATAATTCTGGGCGGACACATCATCCTCATCACCTACCAGGTATTGACGACGCGTGCTACGATAAAAAGGCATCACTTTTTGTCGTTTTTGTTTTTGTTTCTGAATGACGGGGCTCACCTTAACCCAAAACCGTCGGGATGTCATTCTTGTTTTGCATATCTGAATTTTTGGGTATATCTAGGCCATCGGTTTGTTCATCGGGGGTTGCACTTTTAGTTTACACAAAAAAGAGGTTGTGGGTGACGCGTGCAACAATAATAGAGGTAGCATTTTTTAGCTTTTTCGTTTCTGAACGACGCGGCTCCTTAACCCAAAATCGTCGGGATGCCATTCTTGTTTTGGACGCGTGTTACGATAGAGGTGGCACTTTTTGGCTGAAACGTTTTCTGAATGACGGGCTCCTTAACCCAAAATCGTCGGAATTTTGTTCTTTTTTTTACAACATGTTTCGTTCTATATCTAGGCCATGGGATTGTTCATCGGTTAGTACTTGGTTTTTTCCACAAATCGATTTTTGGGAGAGGTATAGAGCTCCTCAAGTGAGGAGCCCCAGAAAAAAAAGGGTGCTGAGAACGTCCGATGCCGAAGACGTCAAGTCTGATAAGAATAAGGGGTAACTCCCCCAGCAGGTCTCTCTACTAAGCAGATCCCACGATGCCACTCACTTGT
>JAYJMJ010000218.1:4712721-4730660 GCA_036873875.1 Laminaria ephemera | reverse complement strand
TAATGAGGCGTTTTTCTACCGGGGATAGGGGTCATATGTCTAGACATGGAGATTTGCCTTGACAGACAGCCTTGACAAGACAGACAGCTTGACATTGACATGTCTCCTGACATCTTTGACTACCAGGGGGAGGGGGCCGCCATTCAGGATCAACCCGAACGATACATCTCCAACCATTCACGATTTCCCGGAACGAACGATCACGTCATTCAGAAATTCCAGCCCCCGTCGCGAACGATATACCGCAAATTAGAACGATCAAAAAAAAATTCAATTAATTTCGACCGAACAACAGAGCAGTTTTCCATGGCAAGAAAAACAACAACAATCATCATCCATACGACACCCACCATAAAAAAGAGTTCAGACAAATCGAGTTTCGACGAAGTCCTAGATCTCACAGCTGTTGTGTATTTTTTAATTGTTTATAAAAATCCCCCCGCCCCGCGAAATAGTTACCGGAATCAAACTTCCAGCAGGCGATATACTCCTGTCTGCTCCCTCCACGATCTCCCGCCGCTGCTGTTGCTGCTGCTAACGTGGAGTGCACACAGCAATGCCGCCCGACTTGTTGCCATGCTGACGTTTCCCCTCGTTTTTGATACTGCTGTAGACAGCTCACGATACCCCACGTCCGCCATCTCCACCGCTTATCCCTCCGCAGCAGAGAGCACGCAGCTATGGTGCGCGACTTCCCCTTGCCGTTCCACACGGACGGCCGGGTGCACACGGCCTGGCGACGGCCATGCGACTTTTAGCGAAATGTGCAGACATGTACTCCCACGTCTGCTCCTGCCACAACCGACCCCTTGAAGTGGCATGCGCACGATAATTACATATCGTGGCCGTCCCCCGCCGCTACGCACGACGCGGGTGCCCGCAGTTAAACCGCCACCACAGGACAAAAAATCTTCGTTTAAAACGCTGGCACCTCAAGGTCATCGTCTTCGGATGCACCCCCACCATTGCAAACATTGCCTCCTGTGGTGATCCTGCTTGCTTGTCTACCGGCGTTGCGAACACGCTGCTGTGATGTCCCCTGCCGCCGCACCTGTCGCAGATCTTTGCGGTGCAGGCGTCGCTATAGTGACTGTAGCTTTGCAGCGCCAACATGTCACCATATCAAGCGTTTTGCCGGCTCCACAGTTTTTGGCAGCCATTTCCCCCTTCCTTTCCACTTCCAGACCGCCCCTGACCACGCCTCGGTCTGCCTTTACTGTTTCGACAGTAAACCTGCCCCAAATCTCGAGTGAATACTCAACAGCAGGCGGGCATGGACAAAGCACGCGTACGAGTACAGAGTGTTATCGTCCGAGTACAGAGCGTTATCGTCCACACCCATTCCCGCGTTGTTCGACGTTGTACGCAAGTATTTTATCTCGTAGAAAGTACTTGACAACAGGAAGGGCAGAGGCAAAGCATGGGTACAGGGTGCTATTTCTGACCGATGTACGACTTGCTTCAGCTATGATATATACGCGTACCACTTTTGGTGTGTTTCATTTTTTTTTCCTGAGGTTTTCTTCCACAACAGAGCGACTGGAGCCTGTCCTGTGACCACGGACTTGATTATGAGAGTTTATGTAAGAACAACAACAACAAGGGTGCTATCATCCACACAAATTTCTGCGTTGTTCAGCTGTTAATCTTCGTATCATACTACTAGTCCACGATATACCCGCGGAATCTAGCCCTGTCAACATTAGACTATAAAGGTTGAGACAGAAACACCCATGCCATCAGCTGCCTCCGATGCCCCCTGGGCCATGATGGACTCTTTGCCGTTCCCATTGGCCCCAACCCCCAACCTTTATATCTCTACGTACTAATCGTCATAAAAAACGGTCCCAAAAACATGCAACAATTCCTGCTACCTAGACCATCATGTGTGCGAGAGGACTCACCGTGCGCGGGGCAATGCCCCTCTCTTGTCCTCCTCCACTAATCCTCCCCGGGTTCAGCTTCTGCAGGAGCACTTCCACCCTCTCGGCCCCCGCTGCCACCGTCGGAGCGTTCCGACAATGGCGTTGAAGCAGCCCCCCCTGCTGCAACTTCGGTAGGTAGCACTTGCTGCTCCCTGCCGGACTCCCATCTAGCCTCGCTCTCCTTTGTATGCAACTCTTCGTGCCCTGATTTCTGACGCTCCTGTGCGTCATCATCAGCTGCTTGCTGCAGTTCTTGGAGTGCGAGACCCTGCTCCAACACCTTGGCCCTAAGATCATCCACTGCATCAGCCATGGGCTGCATCGTCGGTATCAGACTCTAGAGTGTTCGATAGCTCGTGACTATGAGTCGAGATAGATGTTTCAGGCTTTTAGCATTAGTCTCCCAGCAGGAATGGCAGATGGAGAGTGATTCCATGATGCGTCATTACCGCCGCATACAACCACAGAAGTAAATATTCAAATACCCAAGAATATGCCAATAACCCGAAACGACACGTAACCGTCAATGTTGAAAGTCAAATACGAACAGTGGCGGAACACGCCCATCGACCGCCAGGCTGCAACACCTCTGGTACAGCTCCCCCCTTCGACATGTTCGTTGCGCCTCCAATCCTCAGGAAGTGCGAAGCGTACTCCTCCGCGCACGCACTCCCGCCAACGCAACCAGTTTTCGCAGGGATGTTGGCGATTGAAGCGGGGTCCACATAGACCGTTCGCCGCTGCCAGGGCAGAACGCAACGAAGGGGCCGGCGAGGAAAGAACAAGGTAGTAGCAAGACGTTACCGCGAACATGATATCGGCGGCATCGCCACCGACGCAACGAACCCACACCCGGACATGCGTGGGAACCGCCCCTTTCCCAATTAGGCCACTCTTCGACCCACAAAACCGAACCTCAACGCTGGCAGCACTGCGCTGCAGTAAATTGAGCGGTTCCGCGGAAGAGGCCAACGTCAGTCCGTCGCAAACCGACGGGATAAACGGCCCATCTCGCAACACCCACGGGGAAAAAGTAACCACGTGGAAAAAAAAAGAAAACCCACCTGGGAAAACTATTGCCCTAGGATACCCGCGAATCAGGACAGAAATTCACTGACTGACTGCCACAGCACACAGTCCCCCCCTTTGGATGGGTGCTATGCACACGAAAATACGAGTACCCACGCAATCCGCTTCGGCAGCGATACGCGACGTACCCACGGAGGCCACGAAACGGCGCGCGAAAACCTTCCCCGGATGAACGGCACGCGAAAAATGCACGAAGAAGCCGAGGAGTTGCGACGCCTGCAGCGCTGCAGCAGACGCACACACCGCACCAGCACAAAGTCCACCCTTGTGGCACACGAAGATACGAGTACCCATGCCATCCGCTTTGGCGGCGATACGTGGCGTACCCACGGAGACCACTGAACGGCGCGCGAAACAAATCATTCCCCGTGTGAGCGGCACACGAAACATGCACGGGGAAGCCAACGAGTTGCGACACTTGATTCTCGTTGAAGCAGATGCACACTCTGGGACAGCACACAGCCCCCCCCTTTGACACACGAAGATACGAGTACCCACGTAATCCGCTTCGGCAGCGATACGTGACGTACCCACGGAGACTACCAAATGGCGCGCGAAAAACCTTCCCCGGGTGAGCGGCACACGAGAAATGCACGGGGAAGCCAACGAGTTGCGACACCTGCTTCGTCAAAGCAGACGCACACTCTTGAGACAGCACACACTCCCCACCTGTGGACGGGTGCTATGTACATGAAGATACGAATACCCACGCAATCCGCTTCGGCGGCGATGCGCGGCGTACCCACGGAGACCACTAAACGGCGCGCGAAAAACGTTCCCTGGGTGAGCGGCACACGAAACATGCACGGGGAAGCCAACGAGTTGTGACGCCTGCTTCGCTGAAGCAGACCCGCACTCTGAGACCGCACCCAGTCCCCACCTCTAGACGGGTGCCACGCACACGAAGATACGAGCACCCACGCAACCCGCTTCGGCGGTGATGCGTGGCATACCCACGGAGGCCACTCAACGGCGCGCGAAAACCTTCCCCGGATAAACGGCACACGAAGCATGCCCGGGGAGGCCAACGAGTTTCGACACTACCTTCGCTGACGCAGCCGCACACAACACGATACGCAGCATACCCACGGAGGTCAATACACGGTGCACGAAAAATTCCCCCGGGTGAGCGGCAACGAGACATGCACGACACGCGGCAAGCCCACGGAGGCTACTAGACGGTGCAAGAAACCTTCCCGGACGAACGGCAACGAGAGATGTGCGAGAATCCAACTAGCTTCGACCCCCGCTTCACTGAAGCAAAACGCGCGCGCCACGATAAGCGGCATACTCGGCAGGTCAATCAGTTGTGCACGAAACTCCCCCGGACGAACTGCAGACAAGACATGCACGATACGCTGCACACTCATGGAGGCCACTAAACGCCGCACGAACGGCAAACGAGACATGTACGAAGAAGGCAACGAGCTGCGACACCCGCTTCGATGAAGCACGTGTACGCACCACGACACGCGGCACACCCAGGGAGGTCACTAAACGGTGCACGAGACCTTTTCCAGATGAATGGCAAACGAGCTGCGACACACGCTTCGCCGAAGCACATACATGCAAACCCCACGATACGCAGCATACCCATGAAAGTCAACGAACGGTGCACGCAAGCCTTTCCCGGATGACCGGCGAATGAGACACGCACGAGGATGCCAACGAACTGCAGCTGCGCCTGGAAACATAAAAGTGGACGTAAACATTTTTGCGCGCCGATGCCAACAATCACCCAAAACCGTGGTTGTAACGCCACCGGAATTGAAAGAGCCGACTCACGATCGCGTGACCGCAGACCACGCGCCCAAACGCCGGCGAGTCCGCAGTGACAACAAAAACATGCGGAAAAGGAATACCAGGTATTGACCGTCTACCCGGTGCAAGAAATCCTTCTGACGCAACCTAGCGCCCGCAAAATCACAAGCACTTGTCCACGCTCGCAAGGTGACGCAGCGCCAACATTGGTATCGCCGTGATTCCTTGTCTGGCCGCCTGCGCGCGCAGAGGTGAGACAGGAACACTCCGGAATAGTGGTTCGAAAAGAACGCCAAACGGTGAAACTCGGAGACCCAGAATTTGGGCAGCAAAACCTACAATCAACCACCGACGCACGGCTGTGCACGACGTCCCCGCACATATCATAGACAGCAGTGAAGGCGTGATATAGTCGCGCACGGTACCACGGGCGGTCCATTGTGATATAGGAAATATTATGCGCCCCGTCGCCACCATGAGAGGCAACAACGAAATTATCCAGCTGTAGCCACAGGCCCGAGACCGCGACAACTTTGCCCGATCTCTAGAACCGTGTGCAAGCAGCGAGAACATGCACAAGCAGCATAAACACCATAGTTTTCACATCTTGGAACTACAAGTCGCTTTATCGAGACATGCGAGCGAAAATGATAATGTACCTGGGAGGTGATTACAATAGTATAGCCGAACAGTGGATGGAGAAATTTCGGCCCCTGCAATTGACCATTTACCAGTATCCGCGCTCGACCCCCACGGAAATTAGAATACACCCGGTAGCTGTTTACATTCTGTAACCGTTGAGCAGTGGAAGAAGCAATTTCGGCCCCTGCAATTGACCATTTACCAATATCCGCGTCCGGCGCCATTCGGAAGTAATACGTAGCTGTGAGAAGATTATCTCCCCCTACCAAGACGGGTGCTACGATAGAGGTAGCATTTTTGGACAATTTTGTTTCTGAACGACGGGGCTCCTTAACCCAAAATCGTCGGAATGTCTTTCTTTGTTTTGCAAATATGATTTTCTTTTTAATACCTAGGCCATGGGTTTGGTCATCGGGTTGCACTTTCAGTTTCCTCAAAATATTTTTTTGTGTGAGGTATGAAGCTCCTCAAGTGAGGAGCCTCAGAAAAAAAATGGCGCGCCTTTTACCGCAGCATGTGTCTCGGTTTGGCCGGGCAAAAACGAGGATCGTCCACACGGAGCAGCACGGGACGCTGAGCGAGGAGACCCCGGATTTCCAATTAAGGACGCGTGCTGTGATAGAGGTGGCACTTTTTGGCTGAAACGGTTTCTGAATGACGGGGCTTCTTAACCCAAAATTGTCGGAAGTTCGTTCTTTTTTTGCAATAATTTTCGTTGAATACCGAGGCCACGGGATTGTCCATCGGATGTCACTTTCATTTTTCCCCGGTTCAGTATTTGGGAGAGGGATAGAGCTCCTCAAGTGAGGAGCCTCACAAAAAAAATGGTGCACCTCTACCGTGGAATGCGTCTAAGGGGGGACATAGTAATGAGGACCAAATATGGTTAGTGAAAACAGTGGAATATCTAGGTTTTAGTGTATAGCGTGGGTCTTGATTACTTTTTGTTTTTTTTTTGTTTTTTTTTTTTGCTCATCCCATCTATTATCTTCGCCCTTTTACTTTCTCCTTCTCCCTCCCTACTCGTAGCTCAGATCCGGGGTCACTCAGATCCGGGGTAACTCAGATCCGGGATAACTCAGATCCGGGATAACTCAGATCCGGGGTAACTCAGATCCGGGGTCACTAAGCAGGCCCCACTACGCGCCTTCATTTTTATCGCGAGAAGAATTCAGCAATTTCTTCCCTCGTCGACCCGCGTCGAATTGTGCTTACCCACGCTATAAAGCGCTCTCGGCAGTTGGTGTCTCAGAAAAAGAAATCTCCATACCAAGATTCGAACCCGTGACTCCAACCTTATTAGTCTTCGAGGTTAACCACTTGACCACGGGGGCGATTGGTCACATGGTCCTACGTAATACCTGGTACTAATATAGCATAGTTCGGCCTCAAATGCAAGGAGTTGTACAACAGTAGGACAAGCGCGCAGCGTTACATTACTCCTACTGCTTCGCGCTCAAAGCTATGGGGGAACTTCTAAAAAGATTGTGCGCTATGTACATGCCTTACATTCGTCGGTTTCAACACTATTTTTACAATTTTTGCAACACCAGAGTTTGGAAATCACAAACACCCGACTGACTCGGTTTGGCCGGAAAAAAAAAACGAGGATCGGCCGCACGAAGCAGCACGGGACGCTGAGCGAGGAGACGCCGGGTTTCCAATTAAGGACGCGTGCTACGATGGAGGTATCACTTTTTGGCTTTTTTGGTGTTTCTGAATGACGGGGCTCCTTAACCCAAAATCGTCGGAATTCCAAAAAAAAAAATTGGCAACATTTTTCGTTGTATACCTAGGGCATGGAGTTGATCATTGGGTAGGCACTTTTATTTTTCTCCAAATCAGTTTTTTGGAGAGGTACAAGGCCCCCTCAAGTGAGGAGCCTCAGAAACAAAAAGGCGCACCGATACCGTTGCATGCGTCCCAAGGGTAGGGTAGGGTAGGGGGGGCACTTTTAGGGCCTCGTATTTCAGCGGCTCGGGGCGTCTCGCGCGAGTTTTGGCCCTGTTAACTTGCCGGCCGTAAGCGTTTGCGCTTTTTTTTGTTTCGAGATATCCACCGCCATGAAATCATTTTGTTCTCCTTACGTTTTAGAGCGAGATGAAGCGCCGTTCGAACTACTGGCCTAAACCCGGCGGTGAAAGTGGGGTTACCGCCCCTACCGTACGTATCTCGGGTCATCAACAGCATATTTGGTAGTTACGCACCTCTGCCCCACCGTTGGCCAAGTCGTCAAGCGCAGCCGTAGCCGCGAAAGCTGTTCGCCGCGTTATCTTGTCGTACGTAGTGCCGGGGTCGGGGATGGACCCGGATCCGCTGGCGAAGCGGTTGATCTTCCCCGCGAAGAGCATGCCGATCGCGTGCACGACACCGTCGAAGTTTCCTAAAAATATCACAAGGCGAGGTTTTTAGAGGGAGTGGCAGGCTATTGTAAAACGTGGAGGAAGGCCCGTCGAAGTTTCCTATCACGCTCGGGGTTTATAGAGGGGTCGGCAGGCTTTTGGTGGAAGGTTCGTCGAAGTTTCCTGACACAGGCGGGGCGATTGAGGTTCCCTGTGAAGAGCATTCCGATTGCGTGTATGGCACCGTCGAAGTTTCCTGTCAAGCGCGGAGGTTTTATAGAGGTGACAGGCTTTTGTAAAATGCGGTGGAAGGCGGGGATCGACAAGTAGGTTTTGACCCATTAAGCTCGCACAATGTTTCGCACAAATTGACCTATTTTCGTGTTTTCTCGCATATGCTTTACTGTACAGTATATCAGTGATCGTCTGGGATCGACCCCTTACCCGCTGGCGACGCGACTGACTCTCCCCGCGAAGAGCATGCCGATCGCGTGAACAACAACGTCGAAAATTCCTATAAATTTCATAAAGCGGGGTTTATAGAGGAAGTGGCAGGTGTTTTGTACAACGTGCTGGAAGTCGGAGGTGGGAAAGCTGGAGCACAAATTCCTGGTATAGGTATACCTACAGTCGTGGTCCAGCGTAGTGCGCGTGCCTTGCCCCCATGACAATACGCTCATTAAAGTAGGACCTCGAGCTAAAACCCGGAATAGTGCGGTGCTCTCGCCACCTTGTGTGCGTTGGTTGACTTGAAATTTGTTGGAGAACGGTATGTATGAATCTCGGTCGGCGGCCGGCCGTCGAACCTCGGTCGTAGAGACGCGCGCAACGATAGAGGTAGCACTTTCTGGCTGAAACGTTTTCTGAACGACGGGGCTCCTTAACCCCAAAATCGTCGGAATTTCGTTCTTTCCCCCCCCATAATTATCGTTGACTACCTAATAAAAGCCATGGGATTGTTTATCGGGAAGCACTTTCGCTTTTTTGTCCAGATCAAGTTTTTTGGAGATGTGTCGAGCTCCTCAAGTGAGGAGCCTCAGAAAACAAAACTGTTCACCTCTGCCGTGACATGCTTCAGATTTTCAGGCGCGGAGTCAATTAGAAACTCACGTTCGCTCATATTCTATCGATACGTTTTGAATCGTCAAATTCTTGAGATTGGCACTCACGCTTCACACTGTCCGATGACGTATAAAATAACATCCAGGATAGTATTGCTGTCGCTATTACGAGGGAACATAAGTGATGGAGGACCAAATATGGTACCAGGTAAGAAAAAACAGTGGAATATCTGGGGTTTTTGTGGATATCGTGGGTCCTGATTACCGTGGTCCTCCGTAATAGGAACTCGCGCAGCAAGATATTTGTAGCTGTTGTCAACTTGCGTGCGTTTGCTGGTCGGCGGACGCTTGAGGCAACTCGAAAGGAGCACCAATTTTTTGGCGCGCGGTGTAAATTAGAAGCTCGCATTCGCTCGCAAAACTAACAGCAGTACATGTTTGCGTCCCCTTATTCTATATCTCTCCGACCCCCCCCAGCTACGGCTATGCATGAAATGAGTACCCCCCTCGCGCGCCCACATCTCGAAAGGGATGCATAGCCAATGGTCATATTACTAAGGCAAGTAACAAATGAGTGCCCCCCCCCCCCAACTGACGGTCACCTACCGTCAGTGATGACCCGCTTGAGGACGGCGGGGTCGGTGGCGTCCCCTTGCAAAAACTTGACACCATCGATAGGGTCACTGTCCGGCGAAGGTGTTCCTCGTCTAGACAGCGATGTCACCTGCCCAAATAATAGCACCATTTCCAAAAAAGAGGGGACAGGGGACACAGGGAGGGAGCGGTAAGATAGTACCAGGTACCAGTTGTAGCTGTCGCTAGGAAATCGCGCAGCTGAATAGTGATGACTGCTGTCGCCACCTTGTGTGAGTTGGTGGTTGGCGATCGGCGATCGTAGCAACCATCTCGAAAGAGGTCCTAATGAGTATAGATGTCGCTAGGAACTCGAGCAGCACGGTATTTGGAATTGTCGTAAACTCTTAGGCCATATCTTATAAGAGCGTGTCCGAAACCGAAAATGAGATGATTTTTCGGGCCGCAGAACCAGACGGGCAGAATCGGATCGACAACCCTTATAATGAAACCTGAATTTTACAGATTGTTTTTGGACAGAATTCTCACGAAATAATCAACAACGGCGATCGCTTGACTACGTACTCGTACTCGTGCGAGTTCGCCGCACCAGAGCATCTCAGCGCACGCAGATGATGAATCTGTGTAGGTGGGGCGAGGGAAAACACGTCGTGTACGCTTCACGCGAGGAGGGTTGTCTTTTCCCTCGCTCTCGTCGATCTCGTGCATCAACATTAACGACATGTCGCAGACGGCCGCTGTTGTCCTCGTCCTCGACCACAAGAAGTACAATAGTGTGTGTATTTGCGTTTGGCGAATGCCGCAATCGCCACCGCGAGGAGAGTGGCAAGGCTCTCGTAGTCATCGCCATCACTGTCCGATCCCATTGGCTCGTGGTGACGCTCGACATATGTGCGACTGGGTAGCGGGACACAGCAGCAGCACGAGTACACCACCTATGATACGTGTTGCTTGCGTCTTCTTGTTATGTCTTGCACAGCTGCTGTTTTCGACTTGTTACCACGCTTGTTGCTTTGCACGACATGTACATACCCCTCGAAGCAAATCCGGATGCTATTTTCGGATAGAGATTTCATCCGAAACTGGACCCCCATTTCTGGGTGGGGGCCGTCCCGAAAACAATATCCGAAAATGGAAGCCTGAAAAATCACCAGTTTCGGGTCTATAAAGGTTGCAAACCGGTTTTGCGACCCGAAAACGTTCATTTTCAGATTCAGAATCGGTCTTACAAGAGATGGCCTTATACCCTGGTATGCGTTTATTGATCTGGAGAATTCGAATAATCGAATATATGAATCTCGGTCGGCGGTCGGCCGTAGAGCCTTTTTGGTTCTCTGCTACCCGCTATTTTTTAGCGCGATGCAAAATAGAAATTCGCATTCGCTCATGGCTACTACGCATACAATTTAGCGTCTAACTCGTCACGAACAAGCGCAAGGATCCAGGAACAGGTCAAGTCCGGACCGCCTCAAGGATACACCGCGCTAATGCCCCAAAACAGTTCAGAGTTCAGATACGAGGGTGGTACTGAACTGTACCAGGTAGCTGGTGTCATATTCAGATTTCTTCGTGTTTTGAGCCAGCGGTTCATGTTGTACGATACCTACTGTAGTGTGTTGTACTTGTGCATATTGGGCGGTAAAGCCAGCCTTGTTGATACGATGGACAAACAAAAACGAAAACAAGCGGACTACGATTGACTCCACACCTACAGTACTGTAGCTACTCCAGACTCCAACTTCGTACTCGTGCCGTATCTCGTGCTGTATGGGTAGTTGTGTACTACTAGTGTACTTGGAAGTATGTACGCTGTATACAAATACCAGGTATCATACGGTATGTACGCGTAGACTTCTAGGCTGTACTCGTAGCCTTCTATATGAACTGCCACTTGCCTGACACAGCAGTCGGTATCATCAGTGTGTCGTGCCCCCGACAGGTGCAGCTAGGTTGCGCTGAACTAACGGCGGCTATCAGCACGCCAAGGTACAGCAGTACATGAAAAATGCTTACGTACCCAGCTGTACGCGTGTAGCGAAGTTAGAGGAAAGCTACGCACGTGCCCCGAAATATGGCAAGGAACGTGACCTGTCTACCGCTGCAACGTGACTTGTCTTCGTGCTTTTCTGCTGTCTGCGTGTCCTGTTGTACATACAACTGCAGTAGCAGTACGATATACCTGCTGTACTCCTTCGGCTCCTGGGTTCAAACGTATTTCAAGTCACTCTACTCTCTACTCGTATACCTGGTACTGGCATCTGGTACCTGGCTGTCTGGGACTACAGTACGACTGTCACAAGATAGCTCGAGCAAGCCACTTCTATATACAGACAACAGCACGAGTTCCATGGTATAGGTTGCGAACATACGGCACAGGAGGTGTATCCCTCAACTATAGGCTATGACGTATATTCTATGACGGTACCGTTGTAGCATCGGTACCGTCATAGCATAGCATATACCAGGTACCAGGTAGTCCATCAACACACGTACCATGCCACCTCAAAGCACAGGGCACAGGTTCCAAACGCATGAGGTGAAGAAGGTATGAATAGTATCCCTGAACACGTCATACCTCGCATCCGCTTTCGATCGCAATTTTTGAGACGGTCGATCCGATGAAGCCCGTTCCTCCCAGGACGAGAATCTTCGGCACGAGGGCCGAGGCCGCATCTCCCATCAAGAGGGCTGTCAACCCCAGCAGCAACAGGTGCATCGCTCGTCGGCAGCACAAGTACTCGGACGTAGAGCCGCAACGTTTGTTTCCTGATTTTCCGTTAATAATACTGTACTGCAAAAAAACGCGGCGCAATTAAAAAGCAAGGAGTCAGCAATCAGTAAATCCCCCAGTTCCTGCCGGATTTCGCACCCATATCGCGAGCAACATCCAACACACCATGGCAGACCACTGTCCTTCCCAGGATCTGCTGTTTTTTCACCTCGGGACGAGTAGAGTCGGCGCCAAGCCCGCGTAGCTCAGATAGTACCGGAGGCAGATTGCCTTGTGGAAACCCCACGCATTTGCCACCAGGGGACAAAACGTAAAATGGAGGCGTTTGCATGCGGGGTATGATTTCTCGTTTTTTGCGAGGCAACCCTGGTACGTATCCTCGCCGCCTTGCCACCATCGCCTAAGTTCCCGGGTGTGCCTGCCGGGGTGCGCGCCATAGCCATCCCCTGCCTCGCTCGCGAAGAGAAAAGCAACTGGATACGGGCGCGAATCCACCATGTCAGGTCTACCGCCGGATCTACCGCGGAATACCCCTAAGGCGAGCAACCCTCCGGTTGGCACCATGCCAGTTCAAAGCAACAACCCACCCCTCGCGTTGGGAGTAGGTCACCCTGCCGTAGCAGCTGGGGCACCGCCCCGGGGAAACTACCACCACCATGGGGACAGACTCATGGGGAGGCCCCCCGTTCTAGACAGCCGCATGGTCTCGCCCTCCATGGGCGTGTCTTATGGGTTCGGCGCTCCTTCAGGCGGACTTGTTCCAAACCCAAACGGTACAGCAACAACGACGACAACTGCAGCAGCAGCGCCCGGGATGGCCATCAACCAGAGCTCGGCAGCAGCAGCAGCGGCGGCAGCAGCAACAGCGCGGCACGTGCTGACCCCGAGCAATATCCAGCAAGCGGTCCATCACTCCGTCTTGTACGGCGGGATACCGCGAGGGCCCCTGATTTTTCCTCGTCAGGAAACAAACCCCCAGCAGCTCGCACCTCCCCCCATGCTTTCGCATGTGGCCGTTTCCGGGAACACCAGCGGCACTCCCCCAGCAGGGTCGTCTATCGCACTCGGCAACGCTTATAGATCAGCCTTTCAAGCGGGGGTGCTTCCCCGGCCACCAATCCCGACCGTCCCAGGGAGCCATTTCGGGGTGGTGGGAGGTCCTGGGTTGGGGCAAGCGAGCTCGGGTTTTGTGACGATGGATGGTAGTGTTTTTGGCACCGGTGGCAATACTGCTGCAAAGGTCTCGCCGCATCGGTCTCCCGGATTGCTTCCATCTCATCTACCTGCGGTTTCTGCTTCTGCTGCTGCTGCTGCTGCTGCTGCTGCTGCTGGTGGTGGTGGTGGTGGTGGTGGTGGTGGTGATGGTGGTGGTAGTGGTGGTGCTGGTGGTGTTGGTGTTGGTGCTGGTGCTGCTGGTGGTGGTGCTGGTTTGGCTGCTCTTGGTGCACTTGATGGTGGTGGTGATGGTGCTAGCGGTGGTGCTGCTGCTGCTGCTGCTGCGGGTGTTGCTGCTGCTGCCGGTGTTGCTGCTTCCTACGCTGCGCCGGTTGCTGCTGCTGTTGGTGCGGGTAATGCTGCTGCCGCTTTTGCTGCTGCTGCGTCTGCTCCTCCTGCTGCTGCGGCTGCTGCTTTTGCTGCTGCTGCTTCGGCTCCTGCGAGTGCTGCTGCTTTTGCTGCTGCCGCTTCTGCGTTTGCTGCTCCTGCCGCTGCTCCTGCTGCTGGTGCCGGTTATGTTGCTGCTGTTCCGGCTGCTGCTGCTAGTCCTACTGCTGCCGGTGGTGGTTATGGTCCTGCAACGGTGACCAATGCTGCTGCTGGTTATGGTCTTGCAACGACGAGCAATTCTCCGGGTGCTGCTGCTCCTGCTGTTGGCGGCGGTTACGCTCTTCCAACGACGAGCAACACTCCTGCTCCTGCTACGGCCGCTTCCTCAGCTGCTGCTCTTCCTTATGCTGCTGCTGCTACTCCTCCACTTCCGGCTGCTGTTCCTCCTCTTCGGCTTCCTCTTCCTCCTCTTCCTCTTCCTCTTCCTCCTGCTGCTCCTACCCCTCCTCCCCCTCCGGCTGCTGCAACGCCTCCTCCTCCTGCCACTCCTCCGGCTCCTGCTGCCGCGCCTCCCCTTACCCTCGCGCCTAAGCTCGCGCCTGCGCCTTCTCCTACCCTTTCTCCATACGTTCGACCGGGTAGTGCCCCCCTCACGCTGGCGCCAGCCCCTGCCCTTGGACCAGCGCTAGGGCTTGCGCTCGCGTCAACACTATCGCCTGCCCTCGCGCCTTACGTTGCTAGGGCGGTGCAGACGCAAGCGCGGGCACAAGCGCCTTCGCCAACGCCGGCGCTTACCCCTTACGCTGTGGGGGCGGTTAGTGCCCCCCCTGCTCCAACCCCGCCCTCCTTGCTCAAGCACGGGGTTAAGGCCCCCACTGCCGCCGCCAGAGGCGTTGCCGCCGCCGGGGGAGGTGGCGTTGTTGAGGTCTCCGGGGGGGGCATTGTTGGGGTGGACGCTACTGGCCCGCCCCCCGCAGGAAGCGTTGTTGGGGTGGGCACGACGGGGGCGCTGGCTGGAGTGACGCACGGGAAAGCGCAAGAAGAGGGGTATGCTGGTGGGACCGGAGTAGGCGCGGCGAAGGAGGGGATGGGTTCTCAGGGTGGGGGGATAGGGTATCAAGGTGGGGTGGTGGGGGCTCAGGGTGGGGGGATGGGGGCCCAAGGTGGGGCGGTGGGGGCTCAGGGTGGGAGGGTGGAGGCTCCAAGTGGAGGGGTGGAGTCCGACGGTACGGGGTTGATGCCACAAAGTGGAGGGATGGCGTCTCAAGGGAAGATAGCGGTACCGCAAAGCAAGGGGATGATGTATCAGGGGGGGGGGGGGGTGGCTCACGGAAATATGGTGATGGCGCAAGACAAGACAATGACGACGACGATGACGATGCCTCACGGCAACGAGAGGGGGCTTCAAAACAACGGGATGATGCCTCGAGGCAACAGCGAGATGAACAATAAGATGGTGCTTGGAAGCGGCGCGGTGCTGGCTCAAGGC
The DNA here is from genome assembly GCA_036873875.1 of Laminaria ephemera. Lineage (NCBI taxonomy): Eukaryota > Phaeophyceae > Laminariales > Laminariaceae > Laminaria > Laminaria ephemera. Next base: position 4,715,481 of record JAYJMJ010000218.1, on the reverse strand, counting down.
AGCAGCGAGATGGTGCTTAGTAGTAACGAGATGGTGGTTCAAGGCAACAACGAGATGACCAATGAGATGGTGATTCAAGACCAAGACAAGATGATGCTTCCCCCACGTCCCAGAAAGAGGTAAGGCGTGTCCGTCAAAAACTGGTACTGCCGTAGTTATTTCCTACCCTGGCATTGCAGAGGGGGTACGGTTTGGGAGAGGGTTGTTAGACCTGCGAGTATTACGAGTATGAGACCTCTCTTAAAACCCGACCTTCTCTAAACCGGAATGGGTGGTAGCTTTAGTACACACGTGCCAACCCATTTGACCTATATTTTCATCGATATTTCTCTTAAACCGAGCTCTCTTAAACACACGTCCCAGCAAGGGGTGGGTATTTCGAGCTCTCTTAAGCACACGTCCCAGCAAGAGGTGAAAAGTGTAGGCCGAAAACTGGTACCAGGTACTGCTGTAGTTATTACCAGGTACCTGTTACCAGATACCTGTAGTGATACTATGAATAATATCATCGTACGGAGATCCCAGCCTACCGCGCTGCCTGGCACCGGGATACCCGTATAAACACGTAAGATAACACACCCCATAGGAAGGTTTTCGAAGCTGATTTTCTCTACGATGGGTAAGATCGAGTGCACACGCCGAGCGATGCGTCTATGGAAAGATCTCGACGAGATTTGAAAACATCAAGCATGCTACGGCAAAGATGCAGCATTTGTTTTCTGAGGCTCCTCACTTGAGCTCTAATACCTCTCCCAAAAAACTGATTTACGGAAAAATAAAAGCGATAAAAACCGAAGAACAATCCCATGGCCTACAGTAGGTATACAACGAAAAATATATACTAGCAAAAAAAGAATGAAATTCCGACGAATTTTGGGTTAAGGAGCCCCCGTCATTCAGAAACCTTTTTTAAGACAAAAATGCTACCTACTCTATCGTAGCAATTGTCTCGTTGTGCGTGCGTGCGTGCTCCCCTTGCTTTGGAGAAAATCGGCTCTGACATTCGTCCCGGGGGGTATATTCTCTTGCGTGTTACCTGGTATACGGTAGGTCTTGATGTCCTCATGCCTATATAGCGAGTTTTGGACTGGAGCTTTATTTTTCAGACTTTGAATGTATACGATATAACATTCTAACTCACGGAATTCAGCGGCGTTCCTCGGATCAGTCTAGACAGTCTCCAATTTTTTGCTTCAAAAGTATTTTATCCTTGTCTTACTCTAATTCCAACGTTGTTTTTCCGTTCAAAATGTGGATTTCTAATCTGCAAGGATTTTTCAATCCGAAACTGTCTATTAATACTGTCCTGACTTCTTCCAGTCGTTGGAAAACGCCGCGCCTTGTTTTTATACCAGTATGATATATTTTTACAGAAAATTAACAATACACTACAGCTGTGAGATCGAGGATTTCGTCGAAACCCATCTTTGCAAGTTGTGTGTGATACTCCGATCGCGCGTGTTACGGGATGTGTATGTCCTCATGAAGGATTGTAGGTCGGCGACTCCCTTTGTTAATAATACTAGTTAGCACCAGGGTTTGTCTTTTCCAAGCTGGATCGAGGGGGACAGGTTGTCGAGACTTGCCTCATTTGCCTGGGTTACCGCGCTGTTGCAAAGGTGCACACATCGGACAGATCACGATCTAGATCATCTAGACCATCTACAGTAGATCTTATATCTGTCGTGATGAGATAATGTGCAGGATCTGTTTAGTTCAGATCCAACCTGTGCTACATGATTCAGATAATCCGGCTCTCACCCGGCATCACGATCTATGGACCATGCAGATCATATTGACCAGGGATCTGCCCGCGCTGAAAGGCACAGATCATGAATAGGGATCTGATTGATATTTCCGACGTGTACAAAGGTGTAACACTCAAATGCTTTGTCTGCTGCTTTTGCTGCGAGTTATCCAGGCCGTCGGTTTTGCGTTGAAATATCGTTCTTATCGGTATTGTTGGCGCCGGGTATTCCATTAGATTTAAAATACCAGGGGTAGTCTATGATTCCTGGTGGGTTTTGCTGTCATTTGTTGATCAATTCATAGCTAACTGGCTAGACTAGGTGGTAATATTAAACTTCCGCACGAACTTACGTAGGGCGTTTCTTAGCAGGAGCAACCTGCTGGCCCTGTTGGTTGGCCCGAACACGCCGTGACAACTGAATTCGCACGTTTTTTCCAGAGTCGATCCGGCCGCAGCATGTCTGTTTGTACTTCGAAGTATTCGTCAGTCGAGCCCATCTCGCAAGAAGTATATCAAGTTTAATGTTTTACACTTACTCTTCTGAACAAGCCGTGACCTCAGCTTTCTCCCCTTCCCCCCCAGTACACGACTTTTGTTTTTTATTGCATTGGGGGGTGCAAAACAGATTGAACTATTTATAAGTCTTAACTGCTGTGGTTTCGATATATATACCTGGTATCATATATAGAGCTATGGACTAATATATGATCGTATATATGTGTATTATATGATGCACCTGGATTGACGTATCAAATGTGCGTATGATGTTGATGTTTAATCCTGTGATGTGTAATACCGTGCGTCGCAACGACCTGGTACCCTTGTTGTAGTGGGGATTGTCTTATTTTTTATTAAAAAAAAATATTAAAAAAATTATATGACCGCGGACTAAACAAATATCAGGTACCAGGTACCAGGTACCGGGTGTGGCATATTATTGTGTTTTTTGGCGTAGCCATGGTTGACCCACCCTAACCCTAACCCTAACCCTAACCCAAACCCATACGAAA
>JAYJMJ010000218.1:4645731-4661718 GCA_036873875.1 Laminaria ephemera | reverse complement strand
ATCCTATATATCTATGCATGTTTGCAAATACTGTCGCTTTTCTTGCCTTAGAAGAACAAGCACGACAGCTCGCCGGTGAACATTTTAGGGGTTGAAAACGCGACAAGCATGGCGTGAGCGCGATCGGAATCCGTCGCGAATCCAGCAGCGTGCGTAGCTCAGGAGTGGTGGGGCGCGTGGTCTCCTTGCCGAACAAGCCCGCTTTCGAACTGTCACGGCAGTAGGGTCAGGACCAGGATGCACAATACGCTCCATACTCCGACCTCGCGTCTGAACAGGCCAGATCATGACACCGTGCATATTAGGATGGGCAAGACGGACCTTACTCCGGCAACGACTCCGCCCACCAAGCCACCGCACCATTCCCAGGAATCATGCTAGATACCGGTACGCCACAAAACGTGCTGGTAGAAAGCTTCGTCATAGTTGCGGACTGTAGTTCGGCAAACCGACTGCCCGGTCAAACAACCGGAAGCCGTTTTCGCCACCTGTACTCAGCCGTGGTTGGCGTAAGTTCGCTGTCGTCGATAACGCCAACGCCCATCAAGTTTTCAAATCATTCAAGGAACCTTGCAAGATGTCGGTACACGCCTTGTATCGGTAGAAAATTCCGACATGTTACGGGGCGCCAGTCAAAAGTGGACGTCGCTGTCAAATCTGGGTTATGGACGGGATCTTCGGTGCATGGCCATGCACCTACATGCCGCGTATAGGATCGGGCTGGTCGAGACCTGTGCCACTGATACCGCATCGTGGAGAGCTAATCGAGAGCATGTTCGAAACCACTGCAATTTTGCTGGATTCAAGCTCAACTCGAAGCCAGTTACATCTTCTCGGTGAGTGATTTCTTCCTTCGTTCAAGGAAATAACGCAATTTTTGGTGCAGCATTTCATTGAACGAAGTACGAAGTCACTCACTGAGAAGGTGTAACTGGCTTCGAGTTGAGCTTGAACCTGGCCAAATTGCAGTGCTTTCGGACGTGCTCTTGAACAACTCGCCGCGATGCGGCAGCAGTGGCACAGGTCTTTACCATCCCGATTTTGTACGCGGCGTGTAGGTGCATGGTCATGTGCCGAATACCTCGTCTGTACAACAGAGGTTGGATCATTTCATTGAACGAAGGAAGAAATCACTCACTGAGAAGGTGTAACTGGCTTTGATTTGAGCTTGAACCTGGCGAAATTACAGACCTTTTGCACATGCTCTCGAATATCTCTTCACGACCTCTTGCAGAGCATCTGTCAAAAAGTGGACGTCGTTGTCAAGTCTGGGGTATGGACGGTGTCTTCGGTACATGGCCGTGCACCTACATGCCGCGTATAAGATCGGGCTGGTCATGACCTGTGCCACTGAAGCTGTTTCCTATCCCGGTCCAGATTTTGAGCTTCAGATTTTGACCAAATCGGATTTTCAGCCGTGTACTTCGGAAATAAAAAAGTCTTCTTGTGCGAAGAAATCGGATGTATTTGAAGTTGGGTGAGAGCGTGCGCCCAGAGATTCAACCAAACGCCAACCAACTGTTTGGTTTAGCACCGCGAAGAGACGCGCCGAGTGTGCTGCACTGGGCGTCGGGCCCATGCGTCCGAGCCCACGCTGGCTGCCTCTAGTGTGGCGGTGAAGCGACGTGTCGAGTGCGTCCAACCTGTCTTGGTATTTTTCATTTTGACTGTGAAGCATCCGAGCCCAACACGCTGACTGACTGCTGCTCAAGTGCTGTAGTCTATGATACGAGTACGTATCCGCGAAGGGGCACGCGCCGAGTGCGCTTCTCTTGGTCTCTAGGCCCGAGCCCACGCCAGCCGACTGTAGTCTGGCCGCGAAGAGACGCGCCGACCGCCGACTGCGCGTCAGGCACGAGGCAAGGTCGCTGTGTCCCCATCCAACTCATCGATCGTTCTGCTGCTGCTTCTGCGTGCTGCGTGGACAACATCTTGATTTTAGAGACCACGCCATTTTTTTATTTGAAAATATGATGACCCAAGTCGTCGGAGTTTGGGCCAAAATCTGACGACTTGGGCCATCCGATTCTCGAATCAGATTTTTTCCGGTCCAAGTTTGCACATTCGGACTGCACAAGAGGTGCTTTCATTTTTTTGATCGAAAAATATTAATCTGAAGAGCGAAATCGGACCGCATAGGAAACAGCTTGATGAAGCATCGTGGAGAGATAATCGAGAGCATGTTCAAAACAACCGTAACTTGGCTGGGTTCAAGCTCAACCCAAAGCCAGTTACACCTGCTCAATGAGTGATTTCTTCCTTCGTTCAAGGAAATGATGCAATTGTTGCTGCATCGTTTCATTGAACGAAGGAAGAAATCACTTACTGAGAAGATGTAACCGGCTTCGAGTTGAGCTTGAACCTGGCCAAATATCGATGATGTCGCGTATGCTCTCGATTAGCTCTCCACGAATCCTTGCGAATCATTCCTCTAAGTCATCGTCACTTTCTAGTCTGGGAATGAAAAAAGGAGACCTTAGACACATGGCCATGCGCCTTTAAGCCGCGTACAAAATAGGTCTCACCAAGATATGTGCCACTGGTGCCGCACCGTGGAGAGTTGTTCGAGGGCATGTTTGAAAGCACTGCAATTTTGCTGGGTTTCAGTTCAACTGGAAGCCAGTTCCACCTTCTCAGCGATTTTCCTTCGTTCAATGAATTGATGCAATTGCTGCTGCATAATTTCATTGAACGGAGGAAGGCACCACTCACTGAGAGAGTGTAACTGACTTCGAGTTGAGCTTGAACCTGGCTAAATTGCAATGATGTCGCGCATGCCGTCGAATACTCTCTACGAATCTTTGCGGGCCATTTGTCGAAGCCATCGCCATTCTCCAGTCTGGGCATAAAAAAACGAGACCCTCAACACATCGCCATGCGCCTTCAAGTCGCGTACAAGATAGGCATCCTTGCGGACCTTTTTCTAAGGAATAGTCATTTTTTAGCTTGGGTGTAAAACAACGAGACCCTCGACACATGGCCATGCGCAAACAAACCGGATGCAAGATAGGCATCCTTGCAGACTTTTTCTTGAAAACATCGCAATTTTCCAGTTTGGGCGTGAAAACTCGAGACCCTCGACACATGGCCAACAACCCCCATACAAGATAGGCCTTGTGAAGATGTTTGTCACTGGTGCCGCCTCGTGGAGAGCTATTCGAGAGCATGTTCGAAAGCACTGCAATTTTTCTGGGTTCGAACTCAACCAGAAGCCAGTTACACCTTATCAATGAGTGATTAATTCCTTCGTTCAATGAAATGATGCACCGATTGCATCATTTCATTGGACGTAGCAAGAAATCACCCACAGAGCAGGTGGAATTGGCTTCGAGTTGAGCTTCAGTCTGACAGGTTTGCAGTGCTTTTGAACATGCCCTCGAATAGCTCGCCTCGATGCGGCATCAGTGACATAGGTCTTCACGATCCCTATTGTATACGCAGCGTGTAGGTGCATGGCCATGTGCCGAATACCTCGTCCATGCCTGGTACACCAGAGGTTGCGTCATTTCATTGAACGAAGGAACAAATCACTCACTGAGAACGTGTAACTAGCTTCGGGTTGAGCTTGTACCTGGCCAAATTACAGACCCTTCGCACATGCTCTGGATTAGTCCTTCACAAACCCTTGTGAACCATCTGTCGAAGTCATCGTCGTTTTTCAGCCTGGGTTATAAACAAGACCCTCGGCACATAGCCATGCGCCTACAAGCCCCACACAAGATAGGCCTCGCTGAACCCTGTGCCACTGATGCCGCATCGTGGAGAGTTAAGGAGAGCATGTTCGGAAGCACTGTAATTTTGCTGGGTTTGAGCTCAACCCGAAGCCAGTTACGCCTTCTGAATGAGTGATTTCTTCCTTCGTTCAAATAAATGCTGCACCAACGATAAAATCATTTCATTAAACGAAAGAAGAAATCACTCACTGAGAAGGTGTAACTGGCTTCGAGTTGAACTTGATCTTGGCCAAATTATAGTGCTGGCGGGTGCGCTCTGGATTGGCTGTTCACTGTCCGGCATCAGTGGCACAGGTCTTGGCTTGTCATGTACGCGGCTTGTAGGCGCATGGCCATGTACCGAAGGCCTCGTTCACACCCCAGACTTGACAATGACGGCCACTTTGAAAGATGCTCCGTAAATATGTCAAAGCTTCGACACGGTCAAGACCTATATGTCCCTAATGTCGCATCGTGGAGAGCTAGTCGAAAGCAAGCCTGCGAGCATTGTAATTTTGCTGGCTTCAGGCTCAACTCGAAGCCAGTTACACCTTCCCAGAGAATGAGCTCTTCCTTCGTTAGGGAAGAAAGCACTCACTGAGAAGGTGTAACTGCCTCCAAGTTGAACTTGATCCTGGCCACATTATGGTGCTTACGTGTACGCTCTGGATTAGATCTCCACCGTGCGGCATCGGTGGCACAGGTATTCACGAGGCCTATCTTGTACGCGGCTTGTAGGCGCATGACCATGTGCCGAAGACCTCGTTCATACCCCAGACTTAACAACGACGGCCACTTTGACAGATGTTACAGATGTTCCGCAAATATGTCGAAGCATTCGAAATCGTCAAGACCCGTGCCACTGATGCCGTTGCGGCGAGCTATTCGAGAGCATGTTCGAAAGCACTGAAATTTTGCTGGGTTCAAGGTTAATTCGAAGCCAGTAACACGTTCCCAGTGAGTGATTTCTTCCTTCGTTCAATGAATTGATGCAACTGTTCGTGGTATCATTTCATGGAACGAAGGAAGAAATCACTCTCTGAGAAGGTGTAACTGGCTTCGAGTTGAGCTTAATCATCGCCAAAATATAATTCTTGCAGGTGCGCTCTGGATTAGCTCTCCACTGTGCAGCATCAGTGACACAGGTATTCACGAGGCCTATCTTGTACGCGGCTTGTAGGTGCATGGTGTTGTGCCGTCAATTGCATAATTTCGTTGAACGAACAAATAAACCACTCACTGAGAAGGTGAATGGCTTCGACTTGAGCTTGAATCTGGCCAAATTGCAGATGTTTCGCACATGCTCGCGAATAGCTCTCCACGAATCCCTGCCGACCATTTGTCGAAGTCATCGTCGTTTTCCAGTCTGGGTATAGAAAAACAAGGCCCTCGACACATGGTTTGTGCGCCATCAAGCCGCGTACAAGATAGGCATCCTTGCTGACCTTTTCTCGAGGTCGGTGCATTTTCCAGTCTGGGTATATAAAAATGAGACCCCCGACATTCGGCCATGCATCAACAACCCCCATGCATGGCAAGTCTCGTCCAAGCCTGTGCCACTAATGCGGCACCGTGGAGAGCTAATCGAGAGCGTGTTCGCAAGCACTGTGATTTTGCTGGGTTCAGGCTCAACTCGAAGCCAGTTACACCTGCTCAGTGAGTGATTTCTTCCTTCGTTCAATGAAATGCCGCCCCAACAGTTGCATCATTTCATTGAACGAAGGATGAAAGCACTCACTGAGAAGGTGTAACTAGCTTCGAGTTGAACTTGATCCTGGCCATATTGATGTGCTTGCGGGTGCGCTCTGGATGAGCTGTTCACTGTGCGGCCTCAGTGGTACAGGTATTCACGATGCCTATCTAGTACGCTGCTTGTAGTCGTATGACCATGTGCGAAGACCTCGTTCATGCCCCAGACCTGACAATGACGGCCACTGTGACAGGTGCTCCGCAACTATGTCAAAGCTTCGACATCTCAAGGCCTACGCCACTGATGCCGCACCGTGGAGAGCTAATCGGGAGCAGTTCGAAAGCACTGTAATTTTGCTGGGTCAAGGTTAATTCGAAGCCAGTAACACCTTCTCAGTGAGTGATTTCTTCCTTCGTTCAATGTAAGGATGCAACTGTTGGTGGTATCAGTTCATGGAACGAAGGAAGAAATCACTCACTGAGAAGGTGTAACTGGCTTCGAGTTGGATTTGATCCTCGCCAAACTATAGCGTTTGCGAGTGCGCTCTGGATTAGCTCTCCACAGTGCGGCATCACTGGCACAGGTCTTGACAAGGCCTGTTTTGTTCTGGTACGTGGCTTGTAGGTGCATGGTCTTGTGCCAACAATGGCATCATTTCGTTGAACGAACGAATAATTCACTTACTGAGAAGGTGCAACTGGCTTCGACTTGAGCTTGAATCTGGCCAAATTGCAGTGCTTTTGCGCATGCTCTCTAATAGCTCTCCACGAATCCTTGTGGACCGTTTGTCGAAGTCATCGTCACTTTCCAGTCTAGGTGTAAAAATCCGAGTCTCTTGACACATGGTCATGCGCGTACAAGCAGCGTATATGATCGGACTAGTGAAGACCTGTGCTACTGAAGCCGCATTGTGGAGAGCTAATCGAGAGCATGTCCACAAGCACTGTAGTTTGGCTAGGTTCAAGCTCACCTCGAACCAGTTACACCTGCTCGGGGAGTGATTTCTTCCTTCGTTCAATGAAATGCTGCACCAACAATTGCATCATTTCATTGAACGAAGGAAGAAATCACTCACTGAGAAGGTGTAACTGGCTTCAAGTTGAGCATGAGCACACCAAAATCACAGTACTTTCGAACATGCTCTCGAACAGCTCGGCGAGATGCGGCATCAGTCGAACAGGTCTTCATGGGTCCTGTCTTGTACGCGGCTTGTAGGTTCATGGCCATGTACCGAAGACCTCGTATATACCCCAGAACGGACAACGATGTCCACTTTGGCACATGTTCAACAAATACGTCGAAGCTTGGATATCGTCAAGGCCTATATGCCACTGGTGCCGCATCGTGGAGAGCTAGTCGAAAGCATGCTCGAGAGCATTGTAATTTTGCTGGGTTGAAACTCAACCCGAAGCCAGTTACACCTTCTCAGTGAGTGATTTCTTCCTTCGTCCAATGAAATGATGCACCAGCATTTGCATTATTTCATTGAACGAAGGAACAATTTTTTGTAAAGGTTTAGCTGACCTTGCGTTGAACTTGATCCTGGCCAAATGGTAGTGTTTTCGCATTCGCTCTGGACTAGCTCTCCACTGTGCGGCATCAGTGGCACAGGTCTCGACGAGGCCTATCTTATACGAAGCTTGTAGGTGCATTGTCTTTTGCCGACAATTGCGTCATTTCGTTGAACATACGAAGAAACCACTCACTAAGAAGGTGTAACTGACTTCCGAGTTGAGCTTGAACCCGGCCAAATTGCAGACCTTTCGCACATGCTGTCGAATAGCTCGAGGAATTCTTGCGGACCATTTCCGGAAGTCATCGTCATTTTCCAGTCTGGGTATAGAAAAACGAGACCCTCGACACATGGCCACGCGCCTACAAGCCGCGTATATGATCAGACTGGTGAAGACCTGTGCCACTGAAGCCGCATCGTGGAGAGCTGTTCGAGAACATGTTCGAAAACCCTGCAATTTTGCTGGGTTCAAGGCCAGCTCAAAGCCAGTTTCACCTTCTCAGCGAGCGATTTCTTCCTTCGTTCAATGAGATGATGCAAATGTTGGTGTACAACTTCATTGAACGAAATAAGAACTTACTCACTGAGAAAGTGAAACTGACTCTGAGTTGATCTTGAGTCTGACAAGATTGAAGTGCTTTTGAACATGCTCTCGAAGAGCTCGCCGCGATTCGGTAATGGTGGCATTGGTCTTCACCATCCCGATTTTATACGCGGCGTGTAGGTGCATGGCCATGTTCCGAATACCTCGTCCATACACCAGAGGTTGCATCATTTCATTGAACGAAGGAACAAGTCACCCACTGAGAGGGTACAACTGGCTTCGAGTTCAGCTTGTACCTTGCCAAATTACAGACCCTTTGCACATGCTCTGGATTAGCTCTCCACAGATCCTTCCGAACAATTTTTCGAAGTCATCGCCATTTTCCAGTCTGGGTTGTAAACAAGACTCTCGGCACATAGCCATGCGCCTACAAGCCCCACACAAGATAGGCCTCACTAAACCTTGGGCCGCTGATGCCGTACCGTGGAGAGCTGATCGTAAGCATGTTCGAAAGCACTGTGATTTTGCTTGGTTCAAGCTCAACTCGAACCAGCTACACTCGCTCAGTGACTGATTTCTTCCTTCGTCCAATGGAATGATGCACCAGCAATTGCATCGTTTCATTGTACGAAATAATAAATCACTCACAGAGAGAGTGTAACTGGCTTCGAGTTGAGCTTGAACCTGGCCAAGTTGCGATGATGTCGCGCATGCCCTCGATAAGCTCTCCACGAATCCTCGCGGACCATTTTTTCGAAGTCTTCGTGGTTTTCCGGTCTGCGTATAAAAGCACGAGACCCTCGACACATGACCATACGCCTACAAGCCGCGTACAATGTCGGACTGGTCAAGACCTGTGCCACTGGTGCCCCATGGTGGAGAACTAATCGAGAGCATGCTCGAAACCACTGCAATTTTGCTGCTTTCAAGCTTAACCCGAAGCCAGTTACACCTTCTCAGTGAGTGATTTCTTCCTTCGTCCAATGAAATGACGCAATTGTTGGTGCATTATTTCATGGAACGAAGGAAGAAATCGCTCACCGAAAAGGTGTAACTGGCTTTTGAGTTGAGCTTCATCCTGGCCAAATTGTGATGTTTACGGGTGCGCTCTGGATTGGCCCTCCACCAATCTTTGCGAACAATTTGTCGAAGTCATTGTTATTTTCCAGTCTGGGTATTAAAAAACGAGACCCACGACACATGGCCATGCGCCTACAAGCCGCGAACAACATCGGATTAGTGAAGACCTGTGCATCTGCAAGCCGCATCGTGGGGAGCTAGTAGAGAGAACATCCGAACGCACTGCAATTTTGCTGGGTTTCAGTTCAACTCGAAGCCAGTTCCACCTTCTTCGTGAGTGATTTTTCCTTCGTCCAATCAAATGATGCTCCCGCATTTGCATCGTTTCATTGAACGAAGGAAGAAATCACTCACTGAGAGAGTGTGATCGGCTTGGAGTTGATGTTGAGCCTGGCCACATTGCGATGATGTCGCGCATGCTCTCGATTAGCTCTCTACGAATCATTGCGGATTCATTCCTCTAAGTCATTGTCATTTTCCTCTGGGTAAAAAACCCGAAGCCCTTGACACATGGTTTATACGCCAACAAGCCGCGTACAAGATAGGCATCCTTACTTACCTTCTCGAAGTCATTGCATTTTCCAGTCTGGGTATAAAAAAATGAGACCCTCGACACATGGCCATACGCCTACAAGCCGCGAACAAGATGGGACTAGTGAAGAACTTTTGCCCTTGGTGCCGCATTGTGGCGCTAATCGAGAGCAGGTTCGAAACCACTGTAATTTGGCTAGGTTTAAGCTCACCTCGAAGCCAGTTACACCTTCTCAGTGAGTGATTTCTTCCTTCGTTCAATGAAATGCTGCACCAATAATTGCATTATTCATTGAATTTAAGGAAGAAATCACTCACTGAGAAGGTGTAACTGGCTTCGAGTTGAACTTGATCCTGGCCAAATTGTAATGTTTGCGGGTTCGCTCTGGATTAACTATCCACTGTGCGGAACCAGCAGCACAGGTGTTCACCAGCCTACCCTGTACACGGCTTGTAGGTGCATGGTCTTGTGCCGATATTTGCATGATTTCATTGAGCGAAGGAAGAAATCACTCACGAGTTTAACTGGCTTTGAGTTGAGCTTGGACTTGGCGAAATTGTAGACCTGTCGCACATGCTTTCGAATAGCTTGCCACGAATCATTGCGAAGAATTTATCGAAGTCACCGTCATTTCCCAATCTGGGGAATAACTGAGACTCTCGGCACATGGCCATGCGCCTACAAGCCGCGTACAAGATTGGCCTCGAGAAAATGTTCGTCACTGATGCAGCATCGTGGAGATCTAATCGAGAGTATGTTCGGAAGCACTGTATTTTTGCTGAGTTCGAGCTGAGCTCGAAGCGCTTCGTGTAGGTGCATGGCTATGTGCCGAATACCTCGTCCATACACCAGAGGTTGCATCATTTTATTGAACGAAAGAAGAAATCACCTACTGAAAATGTATAACTGGCTTAGCGGTGAGCTTGAACCTGACCAAATTGTAGTGCTTTCAAACATGCTCCCCATTCGCTTTCCACTGTGCGGCATCGATGGCACGGGCCTTCGCGATGCCTGTCTAGTACGCGGCTTGTAGTCGTATGGCTATGTGCCGAAGATCTCGTTCATACCCCAGACTTGACAATGACGGCCACTTTGACAGATGCTCCGCAATTGTCGCAGCTTCCTACCGAGGCGTTTCGTGACGTACAGGTATCTTGCATTGTCCCTGTAAAGGACACGTTGCTTTGATGGCCGTAGTCGTTTTCGACGACACGGCGTCTTTGTTGCGTCAACTACGACTGACTACAGGTAGTGAAAGCGGGTTCCGACGTTATGATGGGGTGGTCGGTTTACTTCACTACATGTGCCGAAAATGTGTTCCGACGTTATGATTGAGTGGTCGTTTTTCCTCGCTAAAGCCGCCGGTTACGGCGAAACGTTCGGTGTCTGCGGGGCGTGGAAGCCTCGAGTCTGGTCGCAGAGTAATCTTGAACAACGGCTTCCAAGAAGAGGGTTTCTTCTTGGCTGTCGAACGTTGTAGCAGATCTGGACTCGGCTACGGCAGCATCGTGCAGCGGAGGTTCATCGTCGTCGGATGAAGTTGGCAAGAGGGGTTGGGTGCTACCGAGTTCCGTCGTGTTCCGTGCTATTAGGCCATGTCCTTCGTATGAAATAATGTTCGCGGTTCCAATGTATATCTTCTACATGCACCTTTACACGCCTCGCATGTTTAGACCCCTTCTCCTGCCATGTGCCAGGTACGGTTTCTAATTTGAATGTAGATATTTCATCTATTTCGCAGATTGGCGACAACGACGACGATGAACCTCCGAAACGGCACGGCGCCGTAACCTGGACTTGGTTACGGCATCGTGTTGTTCCCGAGGTCCATAGTGGTCTTTGTCTTCAATCTGCGAACAGATGAAATGTCTACATTCAAATTGGAAACCATACCTGGTGCATGGCGGGAGCAGGTGCATACACATGCGAAGCATGCAAAAACGCATAAAGCACGACATAAATAGAAACCGCGAGCATTAGTTCATAGAGGCCCAAACCCAGGATACGGCATCGTGCTGTTCCGGACGTTCATTGTCGCCGTTGTCGTCAATCTCCGAACAGATGAAACGTCTGCATTCAAATTAAAAACCACGCCTGGCATACGGCAGGAGCAGGTGCATACACACGCGAGGCACGTAAAAATGCATAAAGAAGCATATAAATAGGAACCGCGAACATTATTTTACAGAGGTCCAAACCCAGGTTGCGGCATGGTGCTGTTCCGAAGGTTCATGGCCGTCTTTGTCGACAATCTCCTAACAGATGAACTGTCTACATTCGAATTAAAACCATGCCTGGTGCACGGCAGGAGCAGGTGCATACACATGAGAGACATGCAAAAATGCATAAAGAAGGATATAAATAGAAATCGCGAACAGTAGTTCATAGCGGCCCAAACCCAGGTTTTGGCACCGTGCAGTTCGGGAGGTTCATTGTCGTCGCTGTCGTCAATCTCCGAACAGATGGAATGTCTACGTTCAAATTAGAAACCACACCTGGTGCATGGCGGGAGAAGAGGCATACACATACAGGGCTTGTAAAAACGAGTATGGAAGGAAAGGCACGGGAAGAGCGAACAATGATTTAGATAGGCCCAATAGCACGGCACAGCGCGGAACTCAGCAGCACCGAGGCCCGCTGGCCACCTTGGACCGATGTTGACGAGCCTCCGGCGCGTGATGATACCGCAACCGAAGCCGAACCGTCTACAGCGTTTGGCAGTCAACAAGAAACCCTCTACGAGGTAAAAGGCGTTGTTCACGATTACTCTACAACCAAGCTAGCGGCTGCCACGAGCACGCAGACACCGGGGTGTTACTCTTTACCCGCGATTCTAGTGAGGTAAAACGACGATCTGGTAATATCGTCGGAAGTCGTTTTCGCCATCTGTAGTCAGTTGTGGTTGGTGCAAGGACACTGTCGGTACTAACAACTCTGCCCACCAGGTCGGTGCATCATTCACAGGAACCATGCTAGATACCGGTACGCCTCGTCTCGGTAGGAGGCTTCGACATCGTTGCGGACCATGTGTCGAAGTCATCGTCATTTTCCAGTCTGGGAAATATCCGAGACTCTCGGCACATGGCCATGCATCTCCAAGCCGCGAACAAGATAGGCCTCGTGCAGACCTGTGCCCTTGGCGCCGCGTCGTGGAGAGGCTTTGGAGAGCGTGTTCGAAAGCACTGTAGTTTTGCTGGGTTCAAGCTCAACTCGAAGCCAGTTTTACCTTCTCAGTGAGTGATTTCTTCCATTGTTCCGTGAAACGGTGCAGTTGATCGTTCGCTCAATGAAACGATGCACCAACAATTGCACAATTTCATTAAACAAAGGAAGAAATCACTCACCGAGAAGGTGTAACTGGCAGTGCTTTCGATCATGCTCTCGAATGGTTCGCTGCGATACGAGATCAGCGATGTAGGTCTTCACGAGGTCATTCTTACACGCGCCTTATACTTGTAGGTGCATGGCCATGTGCTGAGGGCCTCGTTTACGCCCCACACTGGGCAACGATGTCCACTTCGACAAATGGCCCGCAAGGATGTCGAAGCTGTCATACATCGGACAGATCGCGATCTAAATCATCTAGATCCTATATCCGTCGTTATGATATGTTGTTCAGGATCTGTGTTGTACAGACCCAACCCAGGAAATATGTGCTAGATCGTGCAGATCATACGGCTCCCACCCGGCAACACGATATATTAACCATGCAAACCATATAGACCAGGGATCTATCTGCCGTGAATAGCATTATATCATGGGTGGGGATCTGACCTGTCTGAAGTGTCGAAGCTTTCTATCAAGACGAGACGTACCGGTACCTTGCATCGTTCCTGTGAAGGACATGCTGACCTGGCGGGTGGAGCCGTCATCGACGACACAGCGTCCTTGTTGCGTCAACCACAACTGATATCACGTCACGAAGGATGGGTGCTATGGTAGGGGTAAAACCTTAAGTTTCTGAGGCTCCTCACTTGAGGAGCTCCACACCCCACCCACAAACTGATTTTTGATAAAACATGAAAGTGCGACCCGCTGAGCAATCCCATGACCGAGGTATACAACGAGTGTCGCTGATGGCATTCCCACATATCGGGTAACCCCTGAGTCGAGGAGCCTCGTCATCCAGAAATATTTTAAGCCAAAATATGCTACCTGTATCGTAGCACGCGTCGAAGACTCGTTTCACCTCGCTACAGTCGCCGGCGAGAAGGAAAATATTCGGTGTCCGCGGGGCGGTGAAAGCCTCGAGTCTGATCGCAGAGTAATCGTCAACAACGGCTTCACCAGAGAGGTTTTGTTCTTGGCTGTCGAACCCTGTACGTAGAATGTTCGGCCTCGGTTGCGGCATCGTGGCTCCGGCGGTTTGCAGTCGTCGACGTCAATTTGCGTACAGAGGAAATGTATTTGTCCAAAATGTACATTGTTTGAACAATCAAATTTGTTCATCAAGAAGTATAGACAACTTTGCAGGCTACCACGCTACTGCCCACGGCGCGCAATGAAAAATTGCGGCGCTGCGACAAAGAGCACCGTGGGGCCGTTTCTAACGACCCGTGTTTGGCATTTTTTTTTTTCCAAATTAGCAAGTTTATGGAAATTTGGATTTGCCAAAAGAGCAAGTTTTTTGCCAAAGGTGTTCTTGGATATTTTGGTAGTCCTTCGTTGGCAGGTTTAAGGAAAAAACTATTTGCTATTTGCTATTTGGACTTGGGATTTCGAAACTTGAAAAAACGACTTGCCACAAACTTGCCAAATTGGCATTTTTTTTGCCATTTTTTATGTGTCGTTAGAAACGCCCCTTACCGTCAAGCTGGTGCGACCCCAGGCGGTGCAGATGTCCTCCTGATGATCCAGATGATGATGGTGCAGCGACCCCGGAAACGATGTACGCCCATTCTCAAACGACGATGGTGCAGCAACCCCAGATACGATGTTTCAGCAGCCCCACACATTGACGCTTCAGCGATCCCAGAAACGATGATGGTTTGTGAGTGATCGATGTTGAAGCTCACGCTGTACATTGTCGGATGACAAACACACTAATATTTTTATTATGTTTTCCATCCGACAATGTGCAGCGTGAGCTTTTACGTCGAACGCTCATAAACATCCCAGAAAGACGAACAAAACCAAGGGAACCCCATAAAAGTAATATAATAATATTAACAGCGTTTTTTAACGCCCCAAATAAACGCAGGAC
This sequence comes from Laminaria ephemera, assembly GCA_036873875.1. NCBI lineage: Eukaryota > Phaeophyceae > Laminariales > Laminariaceae > Laminaria > Laminaria ephemera. Next base: position 4,647,443 of record JAYJMJ010000218.1, on the reverse strand, counting down.
CCCCGGAAGCTGTTCTGGGATCTTTTTGTGGGCACGATGATCGTGTACAGCATTCTTCTCATTCCATGGAGGATCTCGTTCAAGCAGGACGCCAGAGGACTCATGCTCTACTTCGATTTCTTCGTCGACCTCGTCTTCGGCCTTGACATTATTCTCTGCTTCAACGCCGCCTATTTCGAGGAGGTGAGTTTTCTACCCCAAAAAGGGAAACCCTCCACATGGATGGGGTGGCTAGTGGTTAATAATATTGTTTCCTCAAAAATAAAAGAATTAAGAGTATTACCTCTTTTTAGCCCTAACGTATAGATACAAGTGGTACTTCGTAATACAACTTCATTTACGTCGGAAACAAATACGAGTACTATTAATAGACGAATCCCCTAAAACAACACAATCGTTTACTTGGATTTTTTCGTCGACCTTATCTTCGGCTTTGACATTATTATCTGCTTCAACGCCGCCCATTTCGAGGAGGTGAGTTTTCTACCAAAAAGAGAATCGCTCGACATGGAGGGGTGAGTATTGATAGAATAATTTCCTGTTAGGAATTTAAAATTCGCATTTCACAATTTCGCTATTTCGAAATTTCAAATTTCAAAATTTCAAAACTTCATCGTCATAGAGTGTACATACTCGTACGATGTCAGAGGATTCATGCTCTACCTCGATTTCTTTGTCGATCGCGTCTTCGGTTTTGGCATCATTCTCTGCTTCAACGCCGCCTACTCGAGGAGGTGGGTTTTCTACCCAAAAGAGAATCGCTCAACATGGAGGGGTGACTATGAATAGAATAGTTTTTTGTTACGAATTTAAAATTCACATTTTAAAATAACAAAATCTCAAAATCTCAAAACTTCAAAATTTCACATTTCAAAATTTCAAAATTTCATCGTCATACACATTTACTGTTAATAATAATATTAATAATAATAATAATCATAATCATAATAATAATAATAATAATAATAATGATGATAATAATGATAATGATAATAATCGGTACCAAATGGACTTTTTTTGCACATTTCCACGCTTTCTTCGGCGGCCGTGAGTCTTTTCTTTCGCTTCTGGCTGCGGGGCACGCAGTAGGCCCGTCAGTATGAACGACGCACGTTTGGGCCCCGGCCGAGCTCCGTGGCATGTGCTGTGGACGTTCAAAGTCGCGGAGCTGGTTCGTTTTCAAGGGATTGCGTTCCGCCTCGCCGAGCCGCGCAGGAACTACAGAAACCCTCAGAAAAATGTAACAAACTTTTATGTGTTCCTTGATAAAAAAGTATAAACTACCAGGTAAACAAATCAAATTTTCGTTGTTTCCACTTAAAACCACCACAAGCAGCACGAGCAAGCACGCACTCCCCCCCGGCATAAACGCCAGCATGGAGAACCATACCATACATGAACCTTTATGACCGTAAACATGACCTAATTCTGCATTCAAGTGGTGAGGGTAGGGTGGGGTAGGTAGGGTATAGTAGGGTAGCGTCCCTGAACCGCAATCCTCACCACGTGTACCTGTAGTGGTTTTTTTCCGGATCACTACCATATATGTCGCCAACCTTTCCCCGCGTTTTTTCATCCGCCCGGCCCTAGGACGTTCTGGCGCACAAGCGAGGGGTGATGGGTAGGGTAGGGTAGGTTAGGGAAGGGAAGGGTAGGGTAGGGTAGGTTAGGGTAGGTTAGGGTAGGGTAGGGTAGGGTAGGGTAGGGTAGGG
>JAYJMJ010000218.1:4515858-4527829 GCA_036873875.1 Laminaria ephemera | reverse complement strand
GGCGTACTCATTTGTTGCTTGCGTCATTTGACCATTGACCACGCATCCCTTTCGAGACGGAGCACCGTTCCTACTCCCAACAGAGATACCCCCAACATTTGGGCGCTCATTTTTTTTTTTTCCATATATTACATATAAACTTTTTACTTATCTTACGAATCCCCTACCTGTTTCGCCCTCTGTGGCCACCATCTATCGGGGTAGCACTTTATGGCATCTATTTTTTCATGATAGACGGGGCTCAAACCTCGACGGCAGGAGGTGCATACCAGCAGACAGACGCGTGCTACAATGGGATAGCTTTTTTTGCCAAGATATACTGTAGCTCTCGCTAGGAACACGCACTGGCGGATATTTGTAACTGTCGCCAAACTGTGTGCGTTGGTGGGAAACAGAAAAGTTGCACAAAACGCAACCAGTACTCCCACAGCACACAACGATTCATTTTTTTATGTATTGTTTTTTTTGGGGCGAGAAACACACTTAGCCGTGGACGTCCGCCTCTATGACGAGTCTCTCAGGAGGTCCATACCAGCAGTAGACGATAGGAGCAGCTCTTGCGCGTAACACCTACAGGTATTCTGGTATACGTGTATACCGTTCTAAAAACGTAAAGGTCATTATTGACGACGCAAAAAAAAAGTTAACAAAGACTCCGCTACTGATTTTATCGTGATCTGTCCATTGTGTGCACCTTTCTCTGCGCCAGGAATTCGTATGGATCCCACATCGGCAAGTATAGGATATACTGTAAGAGTAGATGATAGCAACTATGGGATCTAGATGATCTAGATGATCTAGATGATCTAGATCATGATCTGTCCAATGTGTGGAGGTTTTTATCTACGCCAGAGATATGGATCGGTATGATACGTCTCTTGCACAGCATCTCGTAATTGTTATGGAGCGCCATATGGCACGCGTAGAAATAGATACTTGACTAGGTCGGTCGTTTCATGGATTCGGATAATACCTGACGCCAGCCTTCACATAATGACAACTATAAGATCTAGACGCCCTAGATCGTGAGCTGTCCACTCAAAAAAACGACTCAAGAACTACTAAAAACGACCAAAAATGACTATGGCAACTACTAAAAACGACGGAAAAAGAAAAAGGAAAGCCCGACCGAGAACGACTTGCAAAAACGACTGATGTGTTAATTTTTTTTCTGCGGCAGGGATATGGATCGGTCCCACCTTACCGCGGAGCAGGCCTTGAAGGAAGAAGAACGCCATCACGAAGAGTGTACCTTCACGCCCGATCTTGCCACTCAAAGAGCCGCCGCTGCCGCAGGTAAGGTTGGAGTTGTTATCGTTTATGATTCCGTGTAAACCGTGACACGATGTGGCATGTGAAATGTGCCGCGTAAAAAGCAGCAGGTAGGATTCGAATTGCTGTAGTTCCGTGTAAACGTGACACGACGTGCCATGTGAATTGCACCATGTGGACTCTAACATGTTATATAGTGCATGTTCCGCTTGCCAAGTATATTTCCTTAACCTGGAAGGGGTGGGTGAGTCAAAGGGCACCCTCAAACCGTTTTCAATTTTTTCCTTTTTGTGCAACCCAGCTCTTCTTCTTGCGTCAGGCGATGGTAATGATGATGGTGACGGTGGTGACCCTGACAGTGCATTTTCAACGTTTCCCTTTCGTTTGGAATAATAGCACAAATTATTCAGCCGTATCCTTTTATTGCGGAGTCCACCCACACACGAGCGGTATCACTATATCACAGACGTGAGTCGTATCGTACTATCATGGATTACGCCCGGTAGGCGAGCCATCCTGCTGACACTGTACCCGGGGACAAGAGCAATAATCCCTCGTCATACCATACGAATATATCCCCCAAATCTTCGTAAACCTGTAGCAAACCACCGGGTACCACAAACACCATTTTTTTAAGCAACCCATCTCGCGTCAGGTGGTGGCAGTAGTAGTAATGCTAATGCTAACGGTGTTGGGAGCGGTTACATCGCCCCCCGTGGTCGATCGCGGTACCGCAAGCAGCGAAACCCTCGCCACACTGTTTACCCGGGGAGGATAACTTGGCATCCCCGGAAAAAGAACGCAACGTTTCCCTGTTTAAAACGCAGCGTTTCCCTGTGTTTGCATCACCGTTCTCGCGGTAGGTGATGGCGATGCTAACGGTATCGGGGGGGGTTACACCGCCCCCCGTGGCCGATCGCGGTACCGCCAAGCAGTGAAGCCTTCCCAGACCGTTTACCCGGGGAGGATACGATGGCATCCCCGGAAAACAACGCAATGTTTCCCTATGAAAAACCCAGCGTTTCCCTTTTTCTTGTAACGCATCTCGCATCAGGTGATGGCAATGCTAACGGTTTTGGGGGGGGGTACACCGCACCCCGCGGCCGATCAAGGTACCGCCAAGCGGCGAAAGCTGTTGCCGCCGCGGTGGCGACCGGTGGCGTGGGTGACGCCGTCAGCAGCGTGTGGGGAGCAGGGAGACGCGCAAATGGCGTCGGCGGAAGAGATGAGCTGGAAGCGTGCACCTTTTCGCCCGCTGTTATTGGGGCGCGAAAGGGCATGAGCCAGGCGCAGCAATACCTTCAGGTTGGACATTTCATTTACAAAAAGCTTATGCCTGAAAAAAGGAGTTTCGACCAATCCTCGATTTCACGGCTGAGATGTGTTTTTTATTTTTATTTATTAAAGAAAATCAACGTAAGTCAGCTGTGAGTCCTCTCGATTAAGTCGATGCTCAACTTCGCAAGCTTATATCCGCGCGCGACTTATAGTCAACCAACAACTAACTGGCTAACTAATACCTAGTCGACGACTTATAGTCAACCAACAATATTTATCCTATTAACCGTCATTTTTTCATCTCTTTCCGGCTTGTGGTTTTCTTTTTTTTCCCAGTATTACCAACCGCGCGCACATTACGACGTGGTTGAGCGCCTTGCTGGTGCCGCATTCGCTCCCCCGAGGACACCGAAAACTGTAATAGCTGGTCAACTAGTAACTAGTGGGCGACTTATAGCCAGCCAACTCACAGCCCTATTATTAGGGTGTTTGCGATTTCCAAACTCTATTGGGTTGGAAAAAAAGTAAAAAAAGTATTGAAACCGACGAATTTCATAGCCCAAGCCCAACCAACCCACGAAAAACATAGGTGAGAAATTAATGAAATGGTGGAAAAAAAAGATAACCTAACTTTTCGCTGGTTTTTCGTGGGTTGGGTTGGACGTGGACTGTGATTTCGACGGTTTCAATACTATTACTGTATGATTCCTACCCAACTCCTACCCAACTAAAGTTGGTACATCGCAAACACGCTATTTACCCTAACCGCCAATTGTTATTTTTTTTCTGGTTTGTGTTTTAGCTTTTTACCCTATACAAACCGCTTCCCCGAGCACACCGAAGGTTGTTCTGCCTCGCCTTGCCTTAGTTACCCTACCCGTCATTTTTTCGTTGCAATTCGGTTAAGATCAAAACCCCGTCTTGCGTTTTCCTTCTTTCGCAGTACGACGTGGTTGAGCGGCTTACCGGTGCCGCGTTTCGCTCCCCCGAGGACACCGAAAACGAGGACGGAGCCGGAGATGACAGCGAGGAGGGCGAGGCGCTGTTCGGCTACTTGAGGAGGGTGGGGGGGGGCGTGGGGATGCGCGCCCAGCCCAACGGGCAAGGTTCTTCGGCGTGGGCTAACGGAGTCGCGGGCGGGGATAAGGTGATTGTGTGTTCGGGGGGGGCGAGGGGGGTGGGGGGTGTACTTATTTCATGCATAGCCATAGTCTTAAGGGCTGGGGAGTGGGGTTGGGGGACGCATTCAACACTGACATGTGCTCAAAAACGTTTTGTCAAATATCACGAACAATCAGGGGTGACTGTTAGCTCCGTGGTAATATCTAACACTCCACTCCACTCCGCCAATCCACTCCACTCCACTCCACCCCACTCCACTCCACTCCACCAATCCACTCCACTCCACTCCACTCCACTCCACTCCACTCCACTCCACTCCACTCCACTCCACTCCACTCCACTCCACTCCGCTCCACTCCACTCCACTCCACTCCACACCACACCACACCACACTAAACCACACCACACCACACCACACCACACCACACCACCCCACCCCACACCACACCACACCACACCACACCACACCACACCACACCACACCACACCACACCACACAATCCTCCTCACCCCCCCGCCCCCAACGCCACACCACGCCTCACCACAACATACCACACAACACCAACCCCGTCTCCGCCTCCCTAAATCGCACCAAAGCACAGCACCCACCTTTTCTGTGACGACGCCCGTCTTGAGTACGGGAACCTTCAACCGCGTCAACGGCGAGCGGAACTTCAACTAAGCGTAAGGGAAAGGGAAAGGGAAGGAGTATGCCAGCCACCACAGGCCGACGATACAGGCAGGTCCAACACACAGAGAGGAGATGCAGAGGAGCGATGCACAGAGACGAGGCAGAGAACGGAGGCAGAGAGGGGTTAGAGGAGGAGATTAGGAAAATAGACCGATGTGAGATGGAAAAGTTTGGTACACGAGATAGTAACGACAAAACGATCGATGTCCTAGGAAATCGATGGTAGCCATAGGGGACCACACAGGAAGGGGAAAATATATGGAAAAAAACAATATGTAATGTATGGAAGAAGCGAAATGAGCGCCCAATTGTTGGAGGTGTCTCTAATACGAGTAGGAACGGTGCTCCCTCTCGAAAGGGATGCGTGGTCAATGGTCAAACGGCTAAGGCAAGCAACAAATGAGTACCCCGCCCCACCCAGACTCTTCGCGCTGGTGCACGCGATGTCTGCCTGGTCGGCGAAAACCCGACGTGCTCCGTCCCGGCATTGAAGGGACGCGAGGGTCTTATGGTCCTACGGACTACGGACATGCATGATAGATGTGATAGATGATTACCCCCCCACACCTCACCGCGCTTCGCGCTTGGTGCACGCGATTTCTGCCTGGTCGGTGAAAACCCGACGTGCTCCGTCCCGGCATTGAAGGGATGCGAGGGTCTATGGTCCTACGGACTACGGCCATGCATGCTAGATGATTACCCCCGCCCCCGCCCCCGCCCCTTCCTCCCTACCTCGACGTGGTACTGCAGCTTGAGGATAACCGTTCCCATGTTTTGCATTCCCGGCTTGGCATTTCCGGGCATCGGCACCTCCATCACATGCTCCGCACCCCCAACGCCCGGGAACCCCCAATCAGAAGAAGGGATAAAGCCTCCCACGCTCACAACGCCTTCCCTGGGCCCGTCCTTCTCCATGAGACTGATCTGCAGCCCGTCGCTGGTGGGTTTCAACGAGGTTTACGAGGCAGAATGAAAGTGGGAAATGTTTATGTACATGAACTACAGCACAGGACACCAACAATAAGAAACAGGGTAATAAGAAAACCAGGCTGAGAAGACATTCAGCAGCCTTTATACTGAAGCTAAGTGTAGAACGCACTTGTCTTAGATAAGAAATCCAGCCTGAGCCAGGAGTCCTGTTTCTCATTAGGTGTACTGTACTCTATAAGGTTTCCATGGGGTTGTGGAGGCCTTATAAAGTTGGGAATATTAATTATGGGGTTTTCACGGAGTTGGGGAGGCATCGATAAGGGGGGAATATATTGCATATTGTAAATAATAGGGTTTACACGGGGTTGGGGGGGCCTTTTAAAGGCAGGAACGGTTGACATACAAAAATAGAAGGTTTCCATGGGATTGGGGAGGCATTATTAAGACGGGAATACCTTCACGTAAAAAATAGTAATTTCCACAGGTTGAGGAAGCATTGTTAAGGGGCCGCGCTGGCCATACTGAAACTCTGTATACCAGGTATTTGTTTTGATTACCGTAACTATATATTTGTTTTAATTTCCGTAACTCTGTGTATTTGTTTTCATTTTTTTGTATAAATTGTCTTTTCCGCAGCAGCTATATTATTTCCAGTATAATAGTGGCCTATGAAACACGCCTCACGGCAAGCGTCACACCTCCTGAACCACAGCTTCGTTCCCTTTGCATATGATACGTGAAGAAAGCTTACGTTCAGCTCAACCTTTTTTTTAACTGGCACCATATCACTAAAACGTACGCCTTGTTGTGCTTGCATCCCGTTAAGGTATGCCTGAAGTTTGGTCATTCTGCAACCCCTAACCCGTACAACTTAGAGGCTGGCATCGGTCGGTATGCCAGTAATTGGCCTTATCGCCGAAGTTCAATGTTAAATAGCATCAGTGGCGCGAGAAATCGTACGTTTTTCATGGTGACCAATAGATGACAAGAGTGATATTGACAGGGTTAGCCTCTGAGGCGTTTTTCGGGCTGGGTTTGAAGCACGCATCCGAGTGATCTGGCAGTCTTAAAAAAAAAATTGCCGTGGACGTAAGCTTTCTTCACATATCATATGCGAAGAGAATGAAGCTGTGGTTGAAGAGGTATCACGTTTTCTGTAAGGCGTTATTCCTACCGCTAAAATACAATATACTAGAAATAGTACAGCTTTTGCTGATTTTTTTTTTTTTACACATTATTTTACTCGAACAATCAACAAAAACACACAAAAAATGTCCGCAGTGGCTCCTCAAGGTAGGAATAGCTTTACATGTGCATTCTACCTTTTCCACCAAATGGGGGAGGCGGAAACATATTTGCATACTGGCTGATACACTATAAGGTTAAGACGGGGTTGGGGAGGCATTGTTTAGGCGGGAATAGCTTGACATACCTGGTAGAAAATTATAGGATTTCCATGGTTGGGGAGGCATTGCTCAAGGCGGGAATAGCTGTACATATAAAAAAGACAGGGTTTCCACGGCGTTGGCGGGGGCATTGTTAAGGCGAGAATTCCTTGACATACATAAATTGAAGAGGCCGTGCCGTTTCTTCCCGACCACAGGCATGCTTGCTACCCAAGCTCTTAGCTCTACACGATCTGGCGGCGATGCACAACACAACACACTTGTGCTGTACATTTGTCAAACAGCAAAATTCAGCCAAAAAACAGCTATCAGTGACGATGGACAACACAACACACGCTACGCTGCGCTGTCATCAAACAGAAATTCAACCTATACCAGCTTCTAGGAATAAATGTTAAGAGTCCAGTAAGGCAGGCTGTCATGCATCACATGCGGCAACGCGAGCATCGCTGCAGTCCTCACAACCCTTGAGACCATCACTGCAGTCCTCACAGCCCTCGAGACAAACAGCCAAGCCCACGGTAGGGGATGTTACTTTAAACATAACATAGCAGGGTGTTTGCGATTTCCAACCTCTTTTGGGTTGGATCAAAAGGAAAAATAGTATTGAAACCGACGAATTTCATCGCCCCACGAAAAAATTAGGTTGGAAACTGAAAAAATGGTAGGAAAAAAAAAAGCAAACCTAGTTTTTATCTGAGTTTTCTTGGGTTGGGTTGGCCTTGGATTGTGATTTCGACGGTTTCAACATGCGTATTTTATGTTTCCTACCCAACTCCTACCCAAGCAAAGTTGGTACATCGCAAACACGCTATCACATAACATCATTTTCACTACCGAGTATAGGCCACTCGCGCGAGTGGCTCTGCACCTCGCTCAAAAACGGACCAGCCAACATGTTCTGCTGGTGCAGCTTAACAAAACACTCCTTGGTGCGGGTGCATATCGCGAAAACGAAAAGCACAAAACGCTTAAGATGATTGAATACAAACAGCTTAAGATTCAATAGAAACCGGTTTGCCATCACTAGCGCGAGCACAAAAATTGACCCCTCCGCCGCAATCTTGGCCCGCCACCTAACCCCAACCCTACCCCCAACCCTAACCCTAACCCGGAACGTAAGGCCTGACACCAGGGGATGACTCTTGAATTTTCCCGTAGTCGCGGCATATATAGCGTCTACGTATTTATGGTCGTGACTGTCATTTTCCCGTCGGCGTGTGCCTTACCCCCTTACTATGTCGTTGACGTGTTCCGCCACGTCCTTGTGGTCAATAAGCTGGGGGGGGGGGGGGCAGTGATGAGGGACATTTGTCACTCGTCGGGTAAGGCGGTACACCAGCCTTCAGCTTCCCTGAGAGTTTTTTAGAAGCCTGGCTGGCGTGTCTTCTGTTCAATAAAAACCTTGCGCGTCTTCTACCTGGAATTGCGTAGAAACCCCGCGCGTCAGCTACAAAATATAAACCCTGCGCGTCTCGTATTATCCAGAAAACCTCGCGTATCTTCTATGAACAGAAAAGAACAAAGCTCTAGCGAATCCATTGCGTGCGGCGATCGGTTGCTCGGTTGCGCCTTCTTCGGGGGGGTTCTTACGTGCTGGAGGCGTTGCGGAAGGTGAAGGTCTCTTGCCAGGAAGGGTTGGCGTCGCAGTCCTGAGAGAAACGAAACCCCGTCAACCGTCAAAGCGAAAAGCGTGTGAGAAATAAAATTTACGAACGAAACAAAACAAATCAAAACAAAAACAGAACAATATAGTAATACAAAATCATGACAAAACATGAGAAAACAAAACAACCAAACAAAAAAACGAAAAAAAAAACAGGACAAAAACAAAACAACTCAAAACCAAACAAAAAAAAATAAAAATATAACGAAACACCAGACACCATGCACAAAACAAACCTCAAAAACAAAACACCACACCACACCACACCACCAAAAAACTACAACATAAAAATAGCCAAAACGATGGTGGCACCTTGACGGCTGTGGTGAGGCTGTCGAGCGAAGACTTGAGCTTCACGAGGACGTACGGGTTGCAGGTGCCGAACACGGCCAGGTTCTGACCAAAACAAAAAAAAACGCCACCCACCCATCCACCCACCGAGGCAGAAGCAACCACGAACGAGCGACAAAAGGCGCGTCAGAAAAAAAAAAATCGGGGCCGAGGCGGTGACGGCGGCGGTGGCGGAGGAGGAAGGTGGAACCAAAAACGCCAAACAGAGCAGAAGAACGAGAAGATCTGTACCAGGCACAGCAGCAGCAGCAGTATTATCAATAGTAGCGATTTACGGAAGCCCCCACACGAACATGCTTGTTAGTAAAAAAGGAAGCGGGCCGATTGATGACGCCTTTGGCCCGGGCCTTTTACAAACTCCCAGCTGACGTGTTGAAAATGTTCAAAAAAAAAAATAAGTGGGTGCAGTTCCCACGGGGATAACAAGGTAAGAAGGGCTGGACGGTCTGCATGTTACGATATCCACCGTACGTATCACACCTGAAGGTCGAAGCCCCTGACAACCTTGACCACCAAATCTCCGGACACTTCCGTCGCCATGATTATTACGATGTTATTTCGGTCGCGACGTTACAGCTTCGAGGAACACCGCTGCCGTTGATTTTGCCTGTTCGTTGCAATGAGGGTTTCCACACGTGCGGAGGCCGATGTGGTTCACCGGGGGGTGTTACGAGGGGAGCACGACGAAACGACGAAATGTTAGCTGTTGTTAGTTGAGATATTCGTTGAGATATTCTTTGAGTGATTCGGTTGTCCTTTTTTTGACAAGGCGAACGGTTACTAAGCACAATATTGCACAAGGCATGGTATAAAGTAGGCACTTCGATTATACGTCAGTGTCGCTGTGAAGAAGCAACGGTTGTCGCAATTAACGGCAGGCATAGGTACAGAGAGTACTGTACTGCATTGATGACATACCAGGTATGGTGTATATCTGCTAAACAAAAAGATAATCTGCGGTCCTTCTGGCTGTTAAGTTTGCCCCGAACAGGCGAGACTATGTATGGCGCCTTGTCTTGCCTGGAAGTGTATACTATGACTTCCATGTGTGTACTTCCGATTTTTTTCCATGAAACAAGAACAACTGGCAAGAAGGACGATGGGGGGATTCGAACCCCAGATTGTGTTTTGGTGAGAGATTTTGTTCAGTGGTAATGGTATACCAACCAACGCTTTTCAAATCCACAAGCTTCGTTGGTTGTACCCCCAGCACTTTGGATATAATCGGCTCGGAAATTCATTCCAGGAAGGGGGTGGTATCTTGAGTGATATGGTATGTATGTACGTCTGTATACGGGTATTGCCCATTGGGCCGCTGGGAAAAGGTTGAATATCACTATTAATACAAGTACCAGTATACTACCACTCAACCCAGCGTATGTTTTACGAGTAGAGGTGTACCCTGTAGACGGTTGTTGCCCATCTGGGCGCTGCGAAAAGGTTGAATCCAAGTTGTCTTTCAGCATTTGGACAAGCAGTATACGCCTTCGCGTATCAAGCCTTCTCGCATTCGCATTCGAGTCTGACAAGCGAGAGCCGTCTGTTCTCAGTGCTCACCCAGATCAATACGCGAGGCGCCGGCGCCAGCAACATGTATTCAATGCATAGGATGTTTCATCCTACATTCAAGTTTCATCAATGTATGATACATTTTCGACGCTCACAACTTTCTGCGCGCCCAGTTCATATTTCATTATTCCGTCAAGCATCTTATTTTTTGTCATTTCCTCCGTGATATGATCTGTTTTCACTTTTAGAGTGTGGTACTCTGTTCTCTCGACCGATATATGGCCACACCCTGGACAATAGCCTATTGAATATGCCTATTGGCATGTCAATAGGTTGGCCCGATAGCCTATTGCACAGGGTATTATCCAGGGTATAAGAAGCAACTGAACAACACACAAACAGATCGCTCTTAACAAACAACTGTATTGCACCAACGATCACAGATACCACATCGAATAACTGGAATATCGAATACTGCTACAACAGTATCGAACTACCAAAGGTTTTTAACTCCGGTTCGGAGTATATCTATATCTCTTCCGGATGATCGGTAGTGGCCCATCGTTGCCCACCCCGAAATAAGATCTTCGTGGTTATCTTGAATCAGTTAGGTGTTGTACACGTATGTACATCGAACAATATCGATAGCCAATAGCCAATACCAGTAGGTGATAGGTATTAGTATCGATACCTATCGTCCGAAACAAAAGAATGGTGAAAATGTCTATCGATACCTATCATCCGAAACAATAGAATGGTGAAAAGGTCTATCGATACCTATCGTCCGAAACAATAGAATGGTGACAAGGTCTATCGATACCTATCGTCCGAAACAATAGAATAGTGATAGGTCTATCGATACCTATTGTCCCAAACAATAGAATGGTGAAAAGGTCTATCGATACCTGCTTGAAACAATAAAACGGCAAAAACGTCTATCGATACCTACTGTCGGAGACAACAGGCTTCGTTCCTCAGTTTAATATTCTATCGCCCAAACAGTACTGTGCTGGAAATGTCCATCGATGGCTATCTATTTCATAATTTTTTACATTAGATGGCAACACCCTATTGGCCGAACCGCAGATCAGTGAACGCGGCAATCGATACCCATTGCCGGTCACAGTAGGATTCTAAAAAGGCCGATCGATGCCTATCACAAGCAACAACAGGCCTCCTATTGGAATAGGATCCTATCGACTGCCTATTTACCTTGAACCTATTATCCAGGGTGTGATTTATATACGTAGATAAGCTGCACGGCATTTCATGTGTCCTGAACCTGTTTTTTTTTTTCCCGTTTGCCATCCGTCGACGTGTAGCGTTATTAATAGTAGCGTCAACAATCAAACAGATGATGAAAAAAACGAAAATCAAGATCACGAAAAGTAAAAGCGCAAAAAAATGTATCCAACAACCAACAACTAAACTACTAGTTGTACCTCCGTGTTCTCCTGGCCCCGCCCCGTCAAACCGCAAGGGCCAAGCCCTCCCCCCCATGCACTTCCGAAGAAGCACCAAGCGACAACCCGCTGTCCATACAAATGGCTGGTTTGTACCTGCTGCCCGTAAGTTTTAACGCGCAGAAGGCTGTGCGGTAATGCTGCCTAATACTGCTATCAGTCATAGCAAGGAGAGAGTCCCCGCCGTCTCGCTCTTTTTGTAGCTCTGCCCTCGTCACCCCCTCCCCCCAAACACGACTGCTCCCACCCCGGGTCTTTCCACCGCCAACAGCAAGGGCCAATT
>JAYJMJ010000218.1:4478468-4488780 GCA_036873875.1 Laminaria ephemera | reverse complement strand
TACAGTAGGGGTCCCCCAATAAGGCGGTCTGAGTAAGGCGGTATCCCGATATAAGGCGGTCAGAATCGCTTGGCGCGGCGGGGGAATTTCATTCATGAATAAGCCGGCTTCCCCCAATAAGGCGGTCATACGTATTGCTCTGGCACACCACCGCCTTACCGGGGGACCCCTACTGTACCGAGAACATGCGTTAAAAGGCTAATATACAGTAGGGGCTCCCCAATAAGACGGTCTGAGTAAGGTGGTATCCCGATATAAGGCGGTCAAAATCACTTGGCGCGACTGGGGAATTTCACTCATGAATAAGCCGGCTTCCCCCAATAAGGCGGTCATACGTGTTGCTCTGAGTAAGGCGGTATCCCTATATGAGGCGGTCAAAATCGCTTGGCGCGACTGGGGAATTGCACTCTAAACCTGGGATGAATAAGGCGGCTTCCCCCAACAATGCGGTCATATTGCTCTGGCACACCACGGCCTTACTGGGGGACCCCTACTGTACCGAGAGTACGCGATCGATATCATACTGGAGAACCTTAACCCCAGCCCCTCTACCGTAGCGAGCGTCAAACCCAACAAACCTCCTCGATGATCATGTCCTTGAGCTGGTCTCGGTGCATCGACTCGCTCTCGAAACCGAACTCGAACCCAGGCGCAACCTCGGGGTCGGGGCTGTCCGGCACCTTTCCCCTGAAAAAGGGGGGGTGCACACGCCGTGAAGAAGGGGGGGTACAAAAGCCACGCACAAAAGATAAATATAGGCACGGGAACGAGGGCGTGTGGAGGAAGGGGCGGGAGTCGATGGATAGTCTCCGAATAGATCAATCTTAGCAATTCGAATCCAGGCGCAACCACGGGGTCGGGGCTGTCGGGCACCTCCCCCCTGAAAAGAGCAGGGCACACACGCCATGCACAAAAATGTAAAACCCGCGAAGGAGGGTGTGCGGAGGAAGAGGTGGGAGTCGATAGATAGTCTCGGAATATATTAATCTTAGCAATTCGAATCCAGGCGCAACCTCGGGGTCGGGGCTGTCCGGCACCTTCCCTGAAAAGAGGGGGGTACACACGCCGCGCACCAAAGCAACTCCCTTTAGAACTGGGGTATAATCCACCTGCTGCCCTTTCTCATGTATATCGTCTCACAATGCGCAGCGTAAGAAGCGTTAACGTCGATCATTCATAAACGTTTTCAGCAGAGAGTTAAGTAAGCTGGCTCTATACTAGATCAAGGCTGTGGTAAGGGGTTCACGTTTTGGGCCTCTTTTTTTTCAGCGGTTCAGATCGATATGCACCGCCATTGACTTGTTTAGTGCGCTGCGTCAACAAATTGTTGTTCAAGTCCGTGCTTGAGCGAGGCACAGAGCCACTCGTGGAAGTGTTTTAAACTCGGTGGTAGTGAAAGTAATAGTATAACGTAACATCCCCCCTACAGTAGCTTTGACCACTATTACGGAGGACCATAGTAATGAGGACCTACGATACACACAAATACCTATATATTCCACAGTTTTTTACTAACCAAATTTGGTCCAGATTACTATGGTCCCCCGTAATATCAATATCACTATTAATACCAGGTATTTGTTAGCTCATGAGACGCAAGGGAGGCCTTCATGCTACACAGTTATTATTATTTTGTTTGCCATGCGACAGTATGCAGCGTGAGCTTCAACATCGATCACTCACAAACATCCCCAGAACGAAGAATAAAAACAGTCTTGCGCCACATATACCTGAACAATTCCAAGATAACGTGGCTTCGACTACGAGTATCGGGAATCCCGACAACACATCGAGCCGAGACGAGAAGCGATCCGGCGCGACGAGCAACGACCCGGAACTACAATCACGAACAGACTGAAAAAGCAGGCATACAGGAGAACATTCACCAGGAGGCTGGAAATAAGGATGGAATTGCTTACTATCCGACAATATGCAGCGTAAGCTTCAACGCCGATATCACTCATAAAACCTTCCCAGAATGTAGAAGAAGACCAAGGGAAACCAAAAAAGGGAAAACAAAAAACAGTAGCTCGTGAGACGAAGAAGAAAAGGGAAACGAAATAGGAAAACATTAGTAGCTCGTGACACGCAAGCGAGGCCTTGATGCTTTCACATGAGACGCTGGAAGTTGGAATGGTTGATGCTAGAAACGTCCGTAAGATGCTACCTAAAATGCTAGAAATGACCCTAAGCTTGCTCTATACTACCCAACATTCATTTGCTTACGAGACGCAAGAGGCATTCATGCTTTTGCTCTAAGGCTTTGTTGTTAACTTCTTACTACCGGTAGCCCAACGGACTAGTTAGTCTAATACCTTGAGGCCAGGGAGGAACCCTAAAAACTCCGTTGTCAAGGAGGCGCGAGTAGGCGTTTCGCCAGAACATGCAACCACTTGGAAATAGAGTAAGGGATGAGCAAACGAGTTCATTTTTTTCTCGGGTTCAGACTCTTGTGTTCAGAAAACTGGTGAAACATATACAAGAAATCAGGGCCTTAAGTCAAATACCTTGACATTTTCACCTGAGAGGCTGGAAGTAAGGATGGTGGAGGGCCTCGTTGACCGAAAACCGGCCGGGGGGGTGGAACACGAGCAAGCCTTCCAGAAGGGCTATGGCTTGCTCCGATGCAGCCGGGAAAAGGCCTGCGTAAGGCACCTGTCATCCCCCCGTGCACACCCCGGTCCAAAACACAGAATATCGCAAAAAAGATAGCACGTAGATGACAGCTTAACAAAACAATCGTGGTGTGAGTATGCGCAAAAAAAAAACACAATCGAGACTCGTACTTCACTAGTATAGATCATATAATACAACTACCGACTTGGGCCGAAAACGTCGTGAGCATATGCCTGGTATGATGTTCGACGATTCGGAAGGCCCGGTTCTCAAGGGTGTCTTTTTCTTTTTTTGGAAAGAAAGGTTGATGAGTTTGGTAAATGACAACGGCACCTGTCGTCCTCCCGTGCACACCCTGGTCCCCGGCAGATCAAGGCTGCGGTAGAGGGTTCCCTTTTAGGGGACGTTCTTTTCAGCGACTCAGAGCAACTCGCGCGAGTGGCTACCTAGTTTTGCGTTTCGGTTTCGCAATATCCACCGCCGCCATAGAATTGTTAATTTTTCGCCGCGCCTACAAAGTGTTGTTTTGCCCGTTTTTGGGTGAGGTACTGATTCACGCGTGCGAGCGGTTTAAACTCGATAAAGAAAATGATAGTATAACATGTTATAACATAACATCCCCCCTAGCGTAGCCTTGGCCGACCCCAAAAGAAAAGAGCAAATATCGCGGAGGCGTGATGATAACATAATTTCAACCGAAATTTCGAGTTTCTTAAATTTTGACCGTGCCGAAAAATAGGGATCCCTTTCGAGTTGCCTGAAGCATCGGTCGACCACCGACGCACACAAAGTTGACGACGGTTACAAATATCCTGCTGCGCGATTTTCTCGCGGCAGCTATGCTGTTTTACCCTTCACCCGATCCCGCATCGACTCTAAAAACCGGATGGCTTCCGGGTTGTGGATGTGGGCCACCTCGTGTGGTTTGGGCGAGCCCACTGTATCAGAAATCAGGGACAACTGATCCTTGACCCTCTTAGCACCCACTCGGAAACCCCCAAAAAATAATCAACTACGACCATGTCAAAAGAGCCCGAACTCTTTGGGCCCACCACAGCAGACCGTACATCAATTTTCAAAGCCTTGGCGTGGTAAACGGGGCATTCAAAGTCCACTCAAACAGCATGCCTCTAAAACCAATTAATACCACATAACTTTGGGCCCATTTCATGGACCCTACATCGTTCTAGTGCTAAGAGGGTTAAAGTTGCCTAAAGCGTCGGCTGACCATCAACGCGCACAAGCTGACGACGGTTACAAATATTACGCTGTGCGAGTTCCCAGCAACAGCTGTGATATTTTACCTTGACTAGATCCCGAATCGACTCCGAGAATCGGATGGGTTAGGGTTAGGGATGTGGTTAGAGTTGCATGTTTTAAACTCAAGTATACAGTGAGGTACCCGATTTAAGAGCATCCGTAGCAAGACAAAACGGACTTAAGAGCGGTCACATCGGCTTGTCACCCCTTGTGACGCCTATACTAAAATCTATATTACTGTGACGCCTTTACTAAAACTTATTGATGAAAAATATGAGCTAAGAGTGGCAAGGAGAAAGAGCGGCAACACCGGTCTGTTCCGAGGGGCTCTTAAACCGGGTACACCACTGTATCCAATCCAAGCCGGGCCAAGTCGAATAAACACGGCTGCATATGACACTGAAATGATTGATCAATTGTTTCTTTTAGGGAACGACATGATACATACCTTCACTCGATCCCGCATCGACTCCAAAAACCGGATGGCCTCCGGGTTACGGATGTGAGCGACCTCGTGCGGTTTGGGCGACCCTACCGCGTTGAAAATCAGGGAAAGCTGGTCCTTAAAGTTCTGCAAGCACGGAGCGGGGGAGAAGGCGACATGCAGATAGGATAGAGGGCCAGAAACGTGGCGTGTGAGCGCCGGCGTTTTTTTTTTTCACGAGGGGTGATCTTCGCCTCCTGAGTTGTTGGCGAGTGTCGGACTGGAGCTGTATTTTTCAGATTTTGAGTTGAGACTCTCGGAATTGAGCGGCGTTCCTCCTTCCCGGCCCTGCAGGTGGAAAAAGGAGAATTGGAAATAGTACGGGTATGGCATAATTTTTGCGGGTATGGTAGTAAATGGGAAAGAGTGTGGGATAAGCTAGACCCAGAAACGTCACATCGCCCATTGGGAGGAAAGACTTGGCCACGCGAGTATTATCTGTTTTTCTTAGCCATTTCTGGGCGTTCTTGTTCCTTGACGCTTTTAGATGTGTGCAGCTTTCGACCGTAGTAGCCTTTACCGCTTGTTTCTGGGCGTACTTGCTCGTAAACGCTTAGCGCGCGCGAATTAACTCTCTGACGTACTAGCTCAATAGTGCCTTCCTATCGGTAAAGTCAGTACTATCGCCTCGTGGCTCTCCACTGTAGCCTCTCCGAGTCTGACAATCCTTGCAGAGTCTTAGCCGTATTACTTAACGTAGCGGCATGCCTTCTGTCTTCTTTGCCGCCCTCAAGATAGCAGTCTATGATGCTTCCCGGAAGAAGCTGCTAATTTTGGAGCAAGAACAATCAACGGTTTTCTGGGCACGTTTGTGGGTGACCGACGCTGAAGCTCATGCTGCACATGGTCGGATGGCAAACATATGAACAGTAATCAAGGTCTTGTGACCCTTTCCCTTTTGCCTATACTTCAAGTGTGCTTCCGACACAAATTCTAACCACTAATAGATTGTACCCCAAAAAAGAGTAGAGTCGCAACACGTAGGATTTCGTTACCTCGATTTTTCGGGCAATGCCAATCAATGTCTTAACCCTTTTTTCCACTTGAAAATAAATCTCCACTCAAATTCCAAGTAAATTGTCTCGAAAAAGGATCAAATCGCCAAAAAAAGGGACAAATCGCATCACCTCTCCGGGGAAGAAGGGATGGCGGCCGAGCAGCTCAGCGAAGATGCAACCGACGCTCCACAGGTCGACCGCGTACCCGTACAGCCCGTCGGGGCAGAGCATCAGCTCGGGGGGACGGTACCAGCGGGTCACGGCGGTCTCGGTCATTGGGTGATCCACCTTGTACACCCGGACGAGGGTGCAAGATTACCAAAAAAGTGTAGGCATGAGGGCGAAAATTGCAGAGAATGTGAACGTTTTTTTTTTTTGCGGGCGAGCGACTGAAAAGAACTCTCCTTAATCCTAGTTCGGTCATTGGGTGATCCACTTCGTATCGTACACACGGAGCCATAATATTGCAAAAAATAGGGTGCAGACAATGTTGGAGGGGGCGTACTGATTTGTTGCTTGCCTTAGTCATTTGACCATTGACCACGCATCCCTTTCGAGACGGAGCACTATTCCTACCGGTACTCCTAATAGAGACACCTCCGAAGCAGAAAACGTTTTATTGCGGGCGAGTGGCTGAAAACAACCTTTACGTGTAGATTGTGGTACCCGATTGAACAGCCCCTCGGAACAGGCCAATGTTACCGCTCTTATCTCCTTGCCGCTCTTACCTCAGATTGGGTATTATACACCAGGTAGGTTCTAGTATAGATGTCACAAGGCGTGACAAGCTGATTGGATTCTTAAGGCGCATGCTACTAATAGTACTAATAGTACGATAGAGGTAGCACTTTTTGGTTGAGTATTTTTTTTGTTTCTGAATGACGGAGATCCTTAACCCAAAATCGTCGGGATGTCATTCTTGTTTTGCAATGTGAATTTACCGTATACCTAGGCCATGGGTTCGTTAATCGGGTTGCACTTTTTGTTTACTCAAAATCAGTTTGTGGGTAAAGTACAGAGCTCCTCAAGTGAGGAGCCTCAGAAAAAAAACTGGTGCACCTCTATCGTATCATGGACGCTCTTAAACCGGGTACCCCACTGTATCTAAAAGTGGTTGACTTTATCCTTTTTCACCCATTTATCGTTTTTATCACCTCCTAAAGAAACTAGCCATTAGCTGATTGTTTTGCATCAGCTCGGGGAGGAGGTACCACTTCGTATCGGTTACACCGGGCCAAAAACATGGAAAGCAAATGGCACGGCAGTAAAAGTTGCTGACAACACTTTATTGCGGACGAACGACTGAAAAGAACCTTCACTACACTGATAGCTCGGTCATCGGATGATCCACCTCGTGTACACACGGGACACGGGGGGGCAATACTAGAAAAACAAGTGCAGACACGGTCGGAAAAAATGCGGAAACATATTATGGCGGGCGAGAAAAACAATCCCCTCCACTGATACATGCTGGTAGCTGTGAGAGATTAGTTCGATTTGCTTCACTCTACCCGAACCTTTACTGAGCGCCAGCGGTGGGCGATGCACTATAGGGACAGAATAACTGCTGTGTATTGCCCGCCTTTCGTCCAGGCGTATTGTTCCTGCTGCGTATCCTTTGATGCTTCCCTGCGCCCGCACCCACACAGGAATTTACGGCCGCCCGTCGGCCGCAGTCTTGCTTTTGTCTCCCTAAGAAAAACAACTATTAAGATTAATAATTGATCGCGTATTTTCGCCCCTTTTCAAGGTTGGAGATAACATGACCGCCCCCCCCCGTTCCGAGAAAGTTTTGTTCCTACGCTACCATCATACCTGGTATCGATTATCGGATCGGCATTGCACTTTTTAGCGATCCGATCCGATCCGATCCGATCCGATATATATATATCGGATCTTATATCGGATATCGTTTTTTTAGGCCGGTATCGGATGTCGTTTTTTTCGTCACATACTTTGTCATTGGGGTCGATTATCGTATCGGTAACGGAGTTTTAGCGATTCGATCCGATCTGATAAATATCGGACTAAATGTTTAGCGATTCGATGCCGTCCGATAAATATCGGACTGTTTATCGCATATCGTTTTTGAAGCCGGAATCGGATATAGTTTTTTCGTCACATATCTCGTCATCGGGGTCGACGCATCTTCGCATCCTGTAGATCACTACTCCGAAAAACATGTACTACAGATCGTTTAGATCCTGTAGATCAGCCTCGTGGAAACTTACACAGGCGACACAGATCCTGGAACAAGCGTGATCTGTGTGATCTATACAGTGATCTATCTGATCTGTACGATATACATACCTCATCGTCGGGGTCGACGCCGCTGCCCTTCGGCCGCAGTCTTGCCAGCCCGAAATCCGTTATCCTCAGCTGGCAGTTTTTGGTGACCAGCACGTTTCCGGGCTTAAGGTCACGGTGGATCACCCGGTTGTCGTGCAAAAACTTCTCCCCCCCAGAAAAAAAAATCCGGTATAATTCGGCGCATAAGCGAATGAAAGGAGAGGGAGAGGAGATGTCAGGCCTGTGCAATAGAGGGTAGATAGATTACAATGTTTTGGACTTATCCTCAGCTGGCAAATTTTCGTCACCAGCTAGTTTCCGGGTCAAGGTAGATGACTCGGTTGTCGTGTAAAAACTTCGTCCCCCGACGAAAAAAAAAGTCCGAATTTTTGGCGCACGTGTTAAGACAGGGAGGGGGTGCGGAGATGTCAGGCGTTGTGCAGTACGCTCGAGCATCTCTACTCCGCATACGGTGAGTTCTCGAGAGAAGAGGGAGAACCAAAGAGTAAACTCTTAGGAATTTAGCTGTGATTATCGCATTTTTACTTTGCATTTTCTGGACAAGCCGTGGTCACGGGGGCCCCCCCCCCCCCCGCCCGGTACCGGTAGGTGCCTTCATCTTTATCACGCAGAGGGTTCAGCCTTCCCACTGCTCGTGGATTTTCATCGAATTTTGCCAACTCGCGCTCTCGCACTTTCGGCATGTAATTTTTTAAGAAAATTTTCTTGAGAGATTTGAACTCACGATATCGACGTCAATAGTTACGCGGCTTACTAGTGGACTGCTGGGAACGCCATATGTCACCTTAGCTCCCCTTAAGATCTGAAACATGAAGTATCTGTGGTGAGCATTCCCCAGCGCCTGCTTGGACTTGTTGATGACGTAGTGAAGGTCGCAGTCCAGCAGCTCCATAACGATGTATATCTCATCGTGGTTCTCGCTGATGAACAGATCTTCCAGCGACACGATGTTCTCGTGGGGTCCCAGGTACCTATTGATAAACGACCAAGACGGAGGGCCAGACAGCTCGCACTAAATTAGATCGGTGTTATACCGAAAGCACGTAGGTACAGAAAGGAGCCACACTTTTGTGTACTTTTTTCGTCTCCCTTGTTTTTTTTGTTGTTTTGTTTTATTACGGGGGTACATAGTAAGTAGGACCAAATATGATTGGTAAAAATAGAGTAATATATAGGTTTTTGTCTACATCGTAGGTCCTGATTACTATGGTCCCGTAATAGAGTTTACATGCTACGGTAGAGGTGGATGTTTTTTTTTTCTGAGGCTCCTCACTTGAGGAGCTCTGTAATTCACCCACAAACTGATTTTGAGTAAACTACAAGTGCAACCCGATGACCAAACCCATGGTCTAGGTATATAAAATAGTACATATTGCAAAACAAGAATGGCATTCCAACGATTTTGGGTTAAGGAGCCCCGTCAGTCAGAAACAAAAAAAAGCCGAAAAGTGGTACCTCTGTCCTACCACGCGTGTAATGAGAAAAAAAAAAAGGCAAACCTATGCACGATACCAGTTGTGTGAGACTCTTACTTTGGGTCAGGCTCACCTCATCGTTTGAGGCAGGCCCTTACGGCTGCCGAAATGATCCTACTCAATTTCCCAGGAATTCGTCCCCGAAAACGTGGGAGCAGTTCCGAAGGGCTTGGATCAACCCTTTCAGTACTGCCAAAATGATACCACGCTTATCCCCAAGTATTTTGTCCTCGAAGATTTGGATGCGGTTCTGGATGCATTAGCAACGATCTAACTTCTACTGGAAACACTCCCTGTCCCATTCCACCCCCCCTCCATCCCACACACCCCATTCCATCCCAAGACTCTTATTCCATCCCATTCCACATCCCAAATCCAACAATCCCTTCCCACACCTCCAAACTCGGCCCACAAGAACTGGCTTTGCCGGTTAGAAAATTCTCGTAGATCAGATCTACCTATGAACGGAGGGCAATGGCAACTGAAAAGCGAAAACACGAAAACACGAAACTTTATTTTATTTTATTTTATTTTCGAGCTCGACTCGTAGGAAGTGTCAGTGGCCTTCTGGACACGCCGTGGCCACAGGTATCTTCCCTTCTCCCCCCCAGTACGTGCCTTCATTCTTTTCGCGCATAGGGTTCAGCTTTACCCACTGCTCGTCGATTTTCATCGATCAGGGGCGTTCACGGGTCATGACCCGACTCACGGGTCGGGTTTGGAGGTTTTCAAAATCTCGCGGGTCGAGTCGGGTCGGGTCAGTAGGTGTTCGAAATCTCATGGGTCTTGTCGGGTCAGGTCGGGCGGCTTTCAAGTCTCACGGGTCAGACCGGTTCACCCTGACCCGACCCAACCCACTAGAACCGATCCGACCGTCGAAAACCCTTTTGAATTTAACTGCAACGTGTCGAGTGCAATATTAGTTACGCCCCCTGGTTATTCATTCCACGCAATTACTACGCCCAACGGGTGCCACCTACCTCATAAGGCGTATCTCGCGCAGGGCATGCTTTGCACAAACCACGTCCGGCGCCATTGCAATTTTCTTGATTGCCACCTTTTTCCGCTGCAGCACAAGGGGGGTGTCGTTGTAGGGGGGGGTGTACTCATTTCATGCATAGCCGTAGTCATATGACCATTGACCCTCGCATCCCTACAATGCCGGGACG
>JAYJMJ010000218.1:4428881-4441908 GCA_036873875.1 Laminaria ephemera | reverse complement strand
CTCGGCGATCGTTTCTACAGCTTCAATGTGGGGGACAGCCGCACCATCCTCTGCCGCAATGGCCACGCCGAGATCGTATCCAAGGTAAACACCGTAACATATAGGGGATTATAGCTCTAGTGGCCAAGGCAGAGTACTGTAGCTCTGGTGGCGAAGATGGGGTAGTTAACTGTAAAATGTGGGGTACCTTTGATGTCGAAGGTAAAAACTGTGAAAGATAGGGTAAATAATGTGTAAAATATAGGGTGGGCGATGATCCTCGGCGATCGTTTCTACAGCTTCAATGTGGGGGACAGCCGCACCATCCTCTGCCGCAATGGCCACGCCGAGATCGTGTCCAAGGTAAAAACTGTACTTGAGACAGGGTATCTCTCGCTCTGATCGGAGCTCGCGCTGGCGAATATTCTATGCACGTAGATGTATACGAAGTACCTGGTATTTGTGAAATGTTGGTGTGTTTTAGCTCATACCTCTTGGTACGCGCCACGAATCGTGCTTTTTTGGCATGCATCGTGATTTTTTGCTTTGGTTAGGAATGACCGTAAGCATTATGTCACACGATTCCTTTACCCCTGTCTCGGCCGCAGGACCACAAGCCGAACCGCCCGGACGAGATGGAGCGCATCAAGCAAGCCGGAGGGATGGTCATCCACAAGCGGGTCATGGGCGAGCTTGCCGTGTCCCGTGCCTTCGGGGACCGCGCCTTCAAGATGGGCATCAAGGTACAGTAGAGGTCCCTCTATAACGCCGGTTGAGTAGTGCCGGTTGCCCGACATAGTAACGACGGTTGAGCAGTGCCGGCTGCCCGACATAGTGCCTGTGAAATTGCTTGACACAGATGGCAACAAGTAGTCGCAGTATGCGGAGTAGTGCCGGTTGCCGCTATGGTGCCGGTATTCCCGGCTGGAAACTTGCGGCACTATAGAGGGACTACTACTGTAAGACATTGGATAGTGGATGGATGGATGAATGGGAGCTGCAGGTGTCGTTTGTCTTTGTGTGTTTTTGTCTTTAGTCTGTCTCTTTTTTGTCTGTTGCGTGTTTCTGTTTTTTTTTAAATCTGTCTTCAGTGTTTTTGTGTGTTTTTTTCGGAGACCGCGCCTTCACGATGGGTATCAAGATAAGAGAAGGAATAGGAGCGTATGATAAGGGCAATTTGCAAGGGTATGTTCGGTAGGGTACGTACGAAAGTATACCGGGTATTTGCTCGGTAAGCACCCTACCGAACCATGCCGGAGTGTTTGGTACGGTCTCAATACCCTACCGAACCATACAGGAGTGTTCGGTACGATTTCAATACCGGTACCGGATACTTTGGTAAGTTCTGTACGACCTCGATACCGGTACCCGACACTTGATCAACGTAAGACAAGGGATGAGTGGGAGTGCATGTAGGGTCGTTTGCTGTATTTATCTTTAGTGAGTTTCTTTTTCTAATGTGTACGTGTTTCTTTCTTTAAATATTTGCGTGTGTTCCCTTGTCTTGAGTTTTTATTTTTGTTTATCTAAAGCGCTTGTGCGTTTGCGTTTCGTTGACTTGCGTGTTTGTGTGTGTTTCTTTGTTGCACATAGGCGTATGTGTGTGAGACGTTGAGAGGAATAACGAGATACGGATTCATTATAGTACAGTAAAGAGATTTAGAAAGGGCAATAACCAAAAACGGGTACATCCGGTCCGCTTTCTCTCAAAAACGGGTACATCCGGTCCGTTTTCTCTCAAAAACGGGTACACTCTAAAATCGAGTAAAAAACGCACCCCACGTGCCACACGATTGGCCATAAACAAATCGTACCCGTTTTTGAGTGATTATGACCCGGGTACACCCGTTAATGTTTAATATGCTTGGCGTTCAACCGCTTTTGGTTATATGTAAGCCAATCCGAGCCCTTCGTCTATATTTTGAGGCAATCAGAGGGCATACATTGGTTACCCCTATACGAACGCCACCGTCTCTGGGGTGGAACAGGGGCCGCGTGCCACACCCAGGTGCACCCACACTACACATCACTTCACCCTGCCACACACACGTATCTCTCTCCTTGCCTCTTCCGACAGGCGAACACCATGGCCACAGAGGGCGCAGTTCGTCTGGTGCCTCATACCTTCGTCTGGGCTCTGTGTATGGCAACACGAAGGAACTTCGTTCGGCGGTTTGTTGTTGCGAGGACATATCTCGCTAGAAGCGGACTGCTGTGCTTGCTTTGAAGTGACGAACAAATAACACGTTTGACGCGTACGAAAATACTTCGTAGATGTCGTAGTACGAGTAAGTCCAATCACGAACAAATACATGTATGTACGAGTATTAAAAAAACAAGACACGATAATATACACCCATACCTCACGTACACCCAGTAGTCTAAGACTACAGTGTCAGCAGGCCCCAAAAACCCAAATGTTTTTCGATCGCCAATCGTGTGGCTCGCGGGGTGCGGTTTTGACTTGATTTTAGAGTGTACCCGTTTTTGAGAGAAAACGGACCGGGTGTACCCGTTTTTGGTTATTGCCCTAAAACATACGGGGAGATAAGAAACTCGACAGCTGTTACATTGAATTTAGTGCAGGACACACACCCGCTCTCGGGACGTCGACGAAGCTAAAATAGCTGAGCGTCCTGGTAACCCAAGCCCCAAGCCTCACAAAAAACGCGCGCTACGATAGAGGTACGAGCACTTTTCAGCTTTTTTTGTTTCTGAATGACGGGGCTCCTTAACCCAAAATCGTCGGAACGTCATTACTGTTTTGCGATACGTACATGAATACTTTTTTTATACCTAGGCCATGGGTTTGATCGTCGGGTTGCACTTTCATTTTTTACTCAAAAAATCATTTTTTGGGGTGAGGTATGAAGCTCCTCAAGTGAGGAAGGAGCCTCAGAAAAAAAACGGCGCACCTTTCCCGCAGCATGTGTCGTTGATAAAAAAAAAGAGACCATTTGGGACTTCAGAGTAAGGAGGGAAACAATGTCGAACAAAAACAGGGCTTTTCACGGGTCGGGTCACTTCTCGCGGGTCGGGTCGATTCGGGCCAGGGTGACCCGACCCGTCCCGTGAGATTTAAAAAACCCTCCCGACCCGACCCGCGACACATGCTACGATAGAGCTGCTGCACACCCATCTGTTTCTGAGGCTTATCACCTGAGGAGCTCTGTACTTCACCCACAAACCGATTTTGAGTAAAAACTGAAAGTGCAACCCGACGACCAAAAACTCATGTCCTAGGTATACAAACAATTCATATCGCAAAACAAGGATGACATTCCGACGATTTTGGGTTAAGGAGCCCCGTCATTCAGCATTCAGAAACATTACTCAAACCAAAAAGTGCTACCTGTATCGTACTATTACTACTATTACTACTATTAGTAGCACGAGTCCCGTGAAAATTTCGAACACCTCCTGACCCAACCCGACCCGACCCAACCCAACCCGCGTTTCTATTCCAACCTCCTGACGTAGCATGCTACTAATAGTACGGTAGAGGTGCATCCTTTTTTTTCTGAGGCTCCTGACTTTTGGCGCTCTATACCTCTCCCTAAAAAACTGATTTTTGGGGAAAAACAAAGGTTCTACCCGATTCACAAATCCCCTGGCCTAGCTAGGTATACAATGAAAGTTATTGTAAAAAAAAAACAACTAAAAATTCCGACGATTTTGGGTTCTAAAAATTCCGACGATTTCCGACGATTTTGGGTTATAAGGGAGACCCGCCACTCCGAAAACGTTTTAACCAAAAGTGCTATCTCTATCGCAGCGCGTGTCTTGAAAAAAACAGACGCTTACAGCATCGACTATTTATGGAGGACCATAGTAAAATCAGGACCTACGATACACACAAAAACCTATATATTCCCATATTTTTACTATTTACGGAGGACCATAGTAATCAGGACCAATGATGGTTAGTAAAAAAAGGTGGAATATATAGGTTTTTGTGTACATCATTGGTCCTGATTACTATGGCCCTCCGTAATAACTATATTTGGTCCTGATTACTGTGTACCTCCGTAAATAAAGCAACCCGGCCTGCTTGGGTATAAATAGGGCATGTGTTCGAAGCACAACGCTAAGAGCTACCAGGGTATACGACACGCGCATATGATATACGTAGTTCGCTGATACCCGTATCATAATACTGTTGCACACTCTATCCTACACGGACGGTTGGACGCGTGTTAGGATAGAGGTACGATAGCACGTTTTGGCTTAATTGTTTTCTGAACGACGGGGCTCCTTAACCCAAAATCGTCGGAAATTCACCCTTTTTTCTGCAATTATGTTTCGTTGTATGACTAGGCCATGGGATTTGTTCATTGAGGAGAACTTTTCATTTTCTCCAAATCAGTTTTTTGGGTGAGGTATAGAGGTCCTCAAGTCAGGAAGGAGCCTCAGAAAAAAAATGGTGCACCTCTATCGTACTCTTGGTAGCATGCGTCGTTCATCAGATCGCACTTCTCGTGTTTTGGTCGATGAAAATAGGCCCCCAACAGGGTTAAGGCATTACAGTAGTGATCCCGCGTTAGTGCGGTACCCTTTAGTGCGGTGCCCCAGTTTAGTGCGGTGTGAATCGCTTGTCACGACCTATTCGCCCTAGTACTACTGTACTGCACCATCCCGGTATAGTGCGGGGTCCCACCTTAGTGCGGGTATCGTCGTCTGGCAAGGCACTGCACTAATGAGGGACCACGACTGTACTACTGTGTGTTGTAGAAATGCGGTCAACACTGAATCTCTTGAGAACTGTACTACAGTAGTAGTATGACAAAGGCTACGATAGAGGCAGTACTTTTCGGCTTTTTTGCTTCTGAATGACGGGGCTCCTTAATCCAAAATCGTCGGAACGTCATTCTTGTTTTGCAACATGATTATTTTTTGTATACCTAGGCCATAGATTTGTTCATCGGGTTGCACTTTCATTCTTCTCAAAATCATTTTTTTGGGGGGTGAGGGTTAGAGCTCCTCAAGTGAGGAGTCCGAGAAAATAAAATGGTGCACCTCTATTATCGTACTGTTAGTAGCATGTGTCGTATTTGGGGGACACCCTACTTGCACATACTGTGGGGTAACTTTCGCTGTAGTAACAGGGATGTTAATAGTACCAGGTAGCTTTTTTAATACAGCAAAAAGGCTCAATTTTAACTTCAAATAGTTAGCCCCCATAACGTGGGTGCAGTTCTAATTGCGAATTACCTCCAATTTCAAGTAGTTAGGACCCAAAAGCGTGGCGTGCACTTCTGAATGGAATACAACGTCGGATACACTTCTGTGACCGCGGACTAGAGTATGGCGATGATGAGTTGATGCGAGAACAACAACAATAACACTCGCAACACTAGATGAGGGCGCAATTGTTTTTTTTTCATTTTCCTGGGGTTTTCTTCCACTTCAGACCGACTGGAGCCTGTCCTGTGACCACGGACTTGATTATGAGAGTTAATGTGAGAACAACAACGTACCTTCAGACTGTCAAGGCGTCTTGAGACTAAATATACTAGTTTTAGTGTGGGTAGTCCCTGGGCGGCTGTGTCCGTCAACGGGCAAGACTGCCGTCAACTCAGACTTGATATACTACTTTTAATGTTGGGAGCTCCTTGACCGCTGTCCGTCAAGGGGCAAGAGTGCCGTCAACTTAGACTTGATATACTATTTTTAGTGTGGGTAGCTCCTTGACCGCTGTCCGTCAAGGGGCAAGAGTGCCGTCAACTTAGACTTGATATACTAGTTTTAGTGTGGGTAGCTCCTTGACCGCTGTCCGTCAAGGGGCAAGAATGCCGTCAACCTAGACGTAATAAACTAGTTTTAGTGTGGGTAGTCCCTTGACCGCTGTCCGTCAAGGGGCAAGAAAGAGTGCCATCAACTTAGACTTGATATACTAGTTTTAGTGTGGGTAGCTCCTTGACCGCTGTCCGTCAAGGGGCAAGAGTGCTGTCAACTGACATCATACACAGTACAGGGCATCTAACAAGAAACAGAAGTACTGACCCAGGGAGAGGGTGCGTTCTACACCAACTTCGGTATATCGGCTCTACACCAACTTCAGTATATCGGCTCTCGGATTTCCATTGTTGGTGTGAATATCATCAGCCTGTCTGTCTTACTACCCCGTTCCTTCGGCTCCCGGATTTGTTTTGTTGGTGTGAATATCAGCCTGCCTGTCTTATTATCCTATTTCTTGTTATTTGTCCTGTACCCCCGGTGGTCAAGTGGTTAACCTCGAAGACTACTCAAGGTTGGGGTCACGGGTTCGAATCTTGGTCATGTAGATTTCTTTTTCTGAGACACCAACTGCCGAGAGCGCTTTATAGCGTGTGGGTAAAAGCACAATTCGACGCGAGTCGACGAGGGAAGAAAATGCTGAATTCTTCTCGCGTTAAAAACGAAGGCGCGTACCGTAGTGGGGAGGTGGGGAAAAAGAGCCTGCTAAAATGACCCCGGATCTGAGTTACGACTAGGGAGGGAGAAGGAGAAAGTAGAAGTGCGAAGATAATAGATGGGATGAGCAAAAAAAGAAGAACAGAGTAGTACCAGATAGCACTTTTTTGGTAATTTTGTTGCTGACCGTCGGAATATCATTCTTGTTTTGCAATATGATGAATGTTAATTATAAAAAATTGAAAATACACTACTACAACAACAGCTGTGAGATCTAGGATTTCGCCGAAACTCTTCTTTGCAAGCTGTGTATGATACTCCGATCGCGCGTGTTACGGGTTGTGTATGTCCTCATCATGAAGAATATAAGTCGGCGACTCCCCTTAGTACTGGTTAGCACCAGGGTCAACATTTTTCTACCTGCCTAGGTCATGGGTGTGTTCGTCGGGTTGCACTTTCATTTTACTCAAAATCAGTTCTTCTGGGGTGAGGTATATAGAGCTCCTCAAAAGTGAGGAACCCAAGAAAAAGAACTGTGCACCTCTTACCACCGTAGAATGCGTCGTATCTGACACCTAATAAGAAACAGACAGAGGGCAATAAGAAACGCAAGCTGATAGTTTCAGGAATACAGTACGTTTCTTATATCTGTAGTAGGTGTCCTGTACTGTTTGTACCTGGTATGCAAAGAAGACCGACAACTCGTAGGCGGAAAACTGGCAAATAAATGCCGCCTGAACAGCAACAACCAGCAGTATTTAGCCGCAGCAGCAGCACTTATACTTGCCTCGCAGGGGATGGAGGGGAATCCTACCGTCGACCAGCAGCAGCAGCAGCAGCGATTTTCTTCAGAATATTTATCAGGAATTATTTTGGCTAAAGTTTCTGTTTAGTTGCAGGCAGCTGTTTGAATGTTGTTGGAAGCTGGAAGCTGGAACCGTCAATTTTTCATTTTGGTTTGCGCGGTTGATGGTGTTTATTTACAGGCAAACTTGTTGTTGTTGTTGTTGTTGTTGTTGTTGTTGTTGTTGTTGTTGTTATTGTTGTTGTTATTGTTGTTGGTGTTGGTGTTGTTGCTGTTGTCGTTGTTGTTGTTGTTGTTGTTGTCACATTGTGTGTGTGTGTTCTTCACATTAAAACTTATCTTTCCATCCATCTACATCCAGCACAACCAGTGTCCGTGCCGATGCCTCCTAGAGAGACGAGCTTTGTGGTCACAAACTACAAGACAGAAATACTCACATAAAACTGCATGGTTGGGATTGACAAAGGCATAATGGCTGACCGCTGACGTTATGATCTCCGGCCTTATGATATCCGACCGCATGATCTCCGTTCGTTTACGGTGAACAGTTAATGTTCTTCAACAACGATCTTTTTCTCACAGAAAGTATAATAATAACATAATACCTGGTAAGCAATACTTGAAGCACTACGAGTATTGCGATATTACGTGAATTGCAGCATAATCTCTGTTCGTTTACGGAGAAATGTTCTTCAACAGCGATATTTACCTCACAGGGTGTATAACAATACTCCGTACCAGGTAAGTATTAAAAGGTCCTGCTGTGATAACAGGTGAAACGCATCAGCAGCAGTATCTATGTGATTGACAAGGCATTTACTAATTGGTGGTACCTGCGAGCAGAAGACGTCAAGAAAAAACTTTGGGAGATACCCACCCAACAACGAGTTACGGGTTACCCCCCCTATGTTTTGGGCGGCTATGATACCCCTTCAATGTCGGGTTACAGCAGTACCAGGCTACCCGGTTACCGCCCCATTGTCGGGATACCCCCCCCCCCCCAATGACGGGGCCCCCTAAGGGTCGTTCCTAACGAACGCAAAAATACACGATTCCTAACAAAAAATCACGATTCCTGACAAAAAATCACGATTCCTGACATTTTGAAATACTGAAATGTCAAGTTTTAAAAACAATTTTCACGCTTTCTTGTCAGGAATCCTGACATCAATTTTTAAGGAGGTTTTCAAAACTATTCAAATTCAGGACTCCCGACAAATGTCACGATTCGTGAAAATGTCACGTTTTTTTGTCACGATTCCTGACATTTTTTGCGTTCGTTCGGAATGACCCTAAATCCTAAATCGTGCAGCTCAACGACCTGATTGGTCGAGGCTCGCCTTTCGATCGGCCAGTTTCTTGTTTTTAACGCCACCGAAACACGCGGCGGAGCCCGCGACCGCCCCTGCCAACCTCGAGCCCCCCCAAGGGTCGCAGTTGGGGTTGGGGTTAGGGTTAAGGTTTTGTGGTCGGGGCCGGCTTGGGTCTGGCCGACGAGCAAGATTGAAATTGACCGTGTTGCGCTGAACGAATGCGGGTGCAGTGCCGCGCTGCATACAGGGGCTCTTCCCAATGTCTGGTTACCCCCGCCAATGTCGGGTTACTGTTAAGGCATTAGAGGGTATTTGTCCGTTTGACTACTGGTAAAAGGTTAACCAATCACCTACCCAAACTAAGTCTTACAACACTCTCCCCCCCTGGAACGGCAAGGTGCAGGTCGGCCGGATATTCGGGCTGGACGTGTCAATTCCACGGTTCCATTTCCTGGGGGCCCAGGGAGAGTATTTTTCAGGTTCGACATGGGGAAAATCGTAAAAAGTTATTGTTCGTGGACGGGGAGATTGGAACTCAAGGTTCCAAAAACATGTCCTGCCGACGACGTCATTGGTTAAGGAAATATAGAGGGTATTATTTATACCTGGTAGTCCGTTTGACTACGTACTGGCATATACAAAGTTAACCAATGACCTACCCAAACTAAGCCCTATAACATTTCCTCCCCAATGTCAGGTTACCCCCCAACGTCTGGACGCGACGGAAATCTATGCAATACATGTAATAATAATAATAAATGTGAGCATCGGGTCCAGTTAGGATACCCTTCAAAAATAGCATATCGGTAGATAGATTAGTAAATATGCGTACGTTCGCCTCTCCTTCACTACGAGTGAGTACTGCGACTGCCTGCACCAGAGGTATGACACCTCGTGAATGTGCAACATGTTACACCAGTCAGGATTTGACTTATAAGTAGAGAGATCTATCGCGGAAAAGCTTGTGCATGGCGCTTGCTTGTGTAGCAGGTATGATACGAATACGAGTGTGTGCTGCAGCCCGGGCTGGCGTACTGCACGACTTTTTCCTTGCATGGCGATTGATCCTTAACGATCCCCTCATTTTATCCGAGCTCCTCTTACTTACAACGTTGTCGCGAGACTCATCTTTGCAAGCTGTGTGATACTCCGATCGCGCGTGTTACCGGTTGTGTTCACAGATAATGGCCTTCAACATCAGTAGTATACGAATAACATGCGGGATATAGTTTGGAAATCGGGAAATTGTTGTATTATTGTGTAAGTAATTTCTTACTAGAACAAAGATCATGCCACCAGCATGAAACCAGCATCAACCACCTTGGACCTGAAGGAGATCTGCCTTGCTTCGAAAATGTAACACGTGGCACTTCGCCGCCATTTTCTACGTAGTATAGACCAAAGAAATAATATTAAAATAGCATGCCGAGATATAGATCGTACGAGTAAAGACAGCAACCACGATCCAGCTGCACATCACCACTGACACCACCATCAACAACAGCACACGTGTCAGCAGTAGCAGCACAGCCTTACAGCCTAGCAGCAGCAGCAACAAACACACGGTGGTTGGAAAAAACCGCTGCCAAATAAAGAGAACCCACCAGAGGAAGGGGGAGCAAATGAGAGACACAGAGGAGTGCAACCAGAACAAACGAAAAAAAATGAAATGCGATATGATACGTGTCATATTGACATCAGCTTACATACGTACGTACGCACTACAGCAACAGTACAGCAGTATCCCCAAGTGCAGCAGTCAAACTACTGCTGTTCCAAAAAGCTAGAAAAAACCGCCGACCCCAAAACCTCAAAAAACAAAAAAAAACCTTTACTGCTGCACTATAACACGAAGGCGTATTTTACACTAATTTAAAGTAATTTGTCTCCGAAACGGAAGTGCAATCTTAAATGTATTTACCAGTTTACCACTGCACTGTACGGAAACATATATTGTGGGTTGTTTACAAGTGATTTGTACCCGAAACGGGACTGCAGTCCTAGAAATGCTAAAAAATAAAATACCTGTTTTTCGTCGGATGCTGAGCAGACGAACCCGAAGGACCCCTTTCCGATGGCCTTCAGCGCGCTGTACCGCGAGTCGACACGGAAAGTGTTGTTCATGATTGAGTAGGACGACCCCGTGCCTCCGCCCCCAGCATCTCCAGCGACCGGCGCTGTCGAGCTCCCACTTCTCTTGAGCTCTTCCTCTTCCTCCTCCGCTGCTGCCGCTGCTGCTGCTGCTGCTGTTTCTGTTGCTGTTGCTGTAGGATGCTTGCTGCTATCGCGAGTCACCATCTCGGAAAAGTAGAGGAGGTGCTGTTCTAGCACACGACGCGTCGATCTTGGTGTTGCTGTTGCATTCGGGTCAGAGCAAGTCCTGTGCGTTGTCAGGAGGGTGGAGCACGAGCACGAAGCAAATCATGAAACCACTATCATCATCGATGTCTAGCGACTGCTGTTGCTCTACGCTACGTACTCGGCATGGCGGTGCTTCGTATTTTTTTGAGCGGACGGTAAAGAACGACGTATATGTCCCAATCAGCAGCAGTAGTGGCGTCTTTTCTGTTTAGAGACGCACACAAACGTGGGTGGCATTTTGACGGCAGCGCATGCTGTACGAGGCAACTTCGCCCAGGCAAGCAGGCTAGAGAGCCCGGCAAAGATTGCAGCACACTACCGAAAGCCATCGCTAGAGAGAGAGAAAGAAAGAGAGAGCGGGAGAAAGAGGGAAAGAAAGAGCAACTGAAGCTCTTAGACAAGATTTCGCATGATTTCAGGTCAAATCAGGTCAGGTCAGGTCAGGTGCACTTGTTTTGTTCAAAGACTGACTTGACTATGATACCATGCCGAGGAGCACACTGCAGATGCCTCGAGCACACTGCAGCGCTCCGCAGCCTCGTCGCACCTCGGCAGTACAGTATCTTCAGCAGACACAGCAGAAGATAGGTGCTCTGATTCCACGTGTACGTGCAACCTATACTCTTCATCTCCTAAGTTTAGAAGCCCCTTTAGAACTGCACCCCCCACGACATTTAAGACAAACTACTTGGAATCAGTGTGGGATCATTTTTTCCGGTTCAGCGTCAAGATCTGCTTGCTCCAAAACGCGCGCGTACCTGGACTTAGGAACGCAGCAGCAGGCACACAACCACAGCTATGCTGCTTCTCGTTCGGGCTGTTGCCACGGGGTCTTGGAACAAAGCAAGGAAGTCCTATGCGCTAACAGCACGACGAGCTCCCCCTTCCCTCCCTCCAGGCACCGCCAAAGTCTGGCTTGGCTGGCGGCGATGATTGTGTGCCTTGGCTTGTGAGAAAAAATCTCGAGGCGTGTGTGGCGTTGGTTCTTTGCTGTTGATTGTTTTGATGAGTGATTTTTCGATTTTTCTTTGTGATTTTTTTGGGTATCTTTCGATGGATTGGGATTGGATTGGATCTGCGACGCGACGACGCGACGCTGCGTGCCCATCGCACGTACGACGTGGTGTGTGTGTCCGGTGCCCACGAAGAGCTATGCTCGTAGAGATTACTCTCACCCGCATCTACGTCATTCGCTGCTGCTGTTGTTGTTGCTGTACCCAGCTTTGCTGCTGCTGCTGTTGCTGCTGCTTCTGTGTGCTCCTACTATAGTTTATTCTGTACGGCGCATATTGCACATGCTTTACGTATTCACACAGGCGGTACGTCCGTCCGTCTTCTAAAAAATGTCCAACGACCTTAACCACTTTGGACGAAACTTGAAGGACCGTTATTGTATTAATATGATAACTAAACGTTCATTACATTTTCGTCCAAAGTGGCACATACGCTTGTAGTATCAAAGTACCGTACATGCAAGCGGGGGTCTCCCTATACTACAGCTGTACGAGTGCCAATTGAATATTGAATATTGCCTTCGTATTGCCGGTAAATTGCCGGTGTATTCACTTGGCACGGCTGGAACCCGCTCGTATTTCATACTATTAATAGTACCAGTACCTCAATGGTGCCGGTGTCCGGTACATTGCCGGTTGTTTATGTTGTTCTCAATTCTCACAATCAAGTCCGTGGTCACAGGACAGGCTCCAGTCACTCTGGAGCGGTAGATTACTCCAGGAAAAAATAAAAACAAACCAAAAGTGGTACGAGTGAGCTCGCCAGCAGGGGTGTGTGGCGAAAAATATCAACCAACCGACCAGCCGGCGCTATCAATACGCATGTGTACGCATGGCCTGAGGCAATTGAAAAATAAAGGAAGCAAAGAAAAGAAAATAAAAGAAGGCAAGGAAAGGAAAGGAAAAACACCATAATAATACTTAGCAGATCCTAGGAACTGGCCTAGACAGGCATTGGGCACATAGAAGGCATCAAGTGCATAAAAAGGCACTGAGGGGAGAACACAGCAAGGCGAAGAAGTCCGGGCGGCCTTATAAGCTAGCTACTTACGGCCACGGGAAGGCATACATACGTCAGGACGATTATGGCCAGACCCAGACTTCAGTATCTTGGGCAGGACGATCCCCCCCCCCCCCCCCTCCACCTACGTGTAATATAACGT
>JAYJMJ010000218.1:4403120-4414402 GCA_036873875.1 Laminaria ephemera | reverse complement strand
ATTCGACGCGAGTCGACGAGGGAAGAAAGTGCTGAATTCTTCTCGCGGTAAAAATTGAGGCGCGTACCGTAGTGGGGAAGGGGGAGAAGAGCCTGCTTAGAGGCCCCGGATCTGAGTTACGACTGGGGAGGGAGAAGGAGAAAGAAAAAGTGCGAAGATAATACATGGGATGAGCCAAAAAAAAACAAAAAAACAAGCGCTACCCCTAGGGTTAACAAGCGTCTGTTCTGCTGTTACGCACCCGCTTCCTCTGCTCCTCCTGGAGGATGTCAATTCTCATCCTTTGCCTCTCGCGCGCCTCCCTTAATCGGTTTTCCGCGTGGCAGCCCCACTCTTCCCGCTCTTTCTCCCTCAGCTGCTGCCGATCCGCCTCGAGCTTTTCCCTTCAATAGACGCATAAAGGTTTCACACATTGGACAGATCAGGCCCCTATTCGGGATCTGTGTCTTTCAGGGCCGACAGATCCCTGATCTATCTGATCTATGTGATCTGCATGGCCTACATATTATGTTACCGGGTGAGAGCCGGATGATCCGAATGATCTAGCACAAGTTTCCTGGGTTGGATCTGTACTACACAGCTCCCGGACAACATATGATAACGGCAGTTATAGGATATAGATGATCTAGATGATCTAGATGATCTAGATCATGATCTGTCCCATGTGTGAAAGGTTTGTATAAAATTTTTATTTTGAGCGAATGTGGGTTTCTAATTTTGATATCGCCAGAAAAACAGGGCTCCCTTTGGAGTTTCCTGAGGCCTCCGTCGACCACCAACACACGCACGAGTTGACAACAGTTATAATTCTCTTACTGCGCGGGTTTCTAGCAACGACTATGCTGCTTTTACAAATACGTTATCTGTGAGTTCGACCTATTGAGTAGTCGACACTCAGCTATGCAGGACGTTTTGGCCGAGCGAGTGCGGGCGGGGAGAGTAACGTTGTTGTTGTCCCTTGTGTCTGTTTGGCCGGTGCCTGCAGGTGAATGTATTTAATCGTCATGCTTACCTTCCAGGTCAACTCGGAGGAGCGTTTTGCACTCAAACGTCCTTCTGGACAAGCCGTGGTCAAACGTTGTCAACCGACCCCCTGGCGCTTGCCCTCATTTTTTCGCGCAAGAGGCTCATTCAACTCCTTTTGGATTTCAAGAAGGAAACAACAGGTAGAAAAAAACTAAACATTACAGTACCGACGCATGCAACGATGGAGGTAGCACATTTTGGTTGAGTAATGTTTCTGAACGACGGGGCTCCTTAACCCAAAACCGTCGAAATTTCGTTATTTTTTTTGGCTATAACTTTTCGTTGTATTACCTACAGTAGGCCATGGGATTGTTCATGGGGGAGCACTTTCATTTTTCCCCAAATCCGTTTTTTGGGAGAGGTATAGAGCTCCTCAAATTAGGAGCCTCAGAAAAAAAATGGTGCACCTCTACCGTACCATGCGTCTTGAGAAAAAAAAGGATGAAATTCCGACGATTTTTGGGTTAAGGAGCCCCGTCATTCAGAAACAAAAAAAAAAAAGAAAAGAAGTGCTACCTCTATCGTACTACTACTACTACTAGTAGCGCGCGTCCCAACACCAACGACACTTGCTAACGAGGGGAGAAGCACCTACGTTTTGTGAGTCAAGATATCGGATACCGAGATAAAAGGGTTTCCACATGCCCTTGTGGGCATGGGCATGTGCGTATAGTGAAAACAAGGGGATAGGGGATGATGCGAAAGGGTTTGTCTCGCGCACAGCGATCGGTCGTCGTCGTCGTGGTCGTGTTCCCTTTCCGTGACCTGAGGAATAATACAAACGAACTACTAGGGATACACAAGTGAGTGGCGTCGTGGGACCTGCTTAGTAGAGAGACCTGCTAGGAGTTACCCGTACCAGGGTGGTCTTACAAAACTAGGCATCTAACGAAAAACAACCTCAAAAACAAACGGCACTCCAACGAAAGTGGGTAGTTCCTCAGTTAAGAAACCCCGTTAGTCAGAAACATTACTCAACCAAAACGTGCTACCCCTGGTGGAGCACGCCTCTGCCGAGATAGGGGATGTGCCTCAGCTAGACTGCAAGGGGGTCT
This sequence comes from Laminaria ephemera, assembly GCA_036873875.1. Lineage (NCBI taxonomy): Eukaryota > Phaeophyceae > Laminariales > Laminariaceae > Laminaria > Laminaria ephemera. The sequence goes on along the minus strand of JAYJMJ010000218.1, from coordinate 4,412,321 downwards.
TCAACATGGGCGAAGTTTGATACTAGTCGCACGGCTGTGTGCTCTCACCAGACGGTGGATGACAGGGTGTTTGCGATTTGCCAAACTCGGTTGGGTCGGAGAAAATGTAAAAATAGTATTGAAACCGACGAATGTCATAGCCCAGAGCCAACCAACCCACGAGAAAAATTAGGTTAGAAAATAAATAAAAATGGTACGAAATTTCGCTGATTTTTTCGTGGGTTGGGTTGGCCTTGGATTGTGATGTTCGACGGTTTCAATACTATTAGTATATGTTTTCCTACCCAAGTCCTACCCAACCAAAGTTGGTACATCGCAAACACCGTTATGATACTAGTCGCACTTGTTATGGTATTGCCCTGAGAGCCTGACAAAGGCTAGGTCCCAGGAGTCAAGATATTGGATACCGAGACAAAAAGGGTTTCCACATGCCCTTGTGGACATGTGCGTATAGGGAAACAAGGGGATGATACGAAAGGATTTGTCTCGCGCACAGCGATCAGTTGTCGCCGTCGTCGTGTTTCCTTTCCGTGACCTGAGGAACAATACAAACGAACTACTAAGGATACACAAGTGAGTGGCATCGTGGGACCTGCCTAGTAGAGAGACCTGCTAGGAGTTATCCGTACCAGGGTAGTCTTACAAAAATTGACGTCGTCGGCAGGACTTTTAAACACTGCTGTGCGCTCCCACCAAACGGTGGATAATTCCGTACCTGGAATAGTTTGATTAGGGTGTTTGCGAGATACCAAATTTGGTTGGGGAGGAGTTGGGTAGGAAAACACTTAGTAAGAGTATTGATACCGTCGAACGTCACAATCCAAGGCCAACCCAACCCACCAAAAAAATCAGCGGAAAATTTGAGTAGAAACATGTTTTTCCTACCTTTTTTTATATTTTCTAACCTAATTTGTTCGTGGGTTGGTTGCCCTTGGGTTATGATGTTCGTCGGTTTCAATACTAACAGGTATTATTATGCGTTTTCTAACCCAATAGAATTTGGAAATCGCAAACATCCTATTATCATCGTCGATCCTATGGTGGCGCGAAGAGGATAGACGGAAAGGCGAGAGCGCGAGTTAGCAAAATTCGATGAAAATCGACGAGCGTTGGGAATGCTGAACCCTCTGCGCGATAAAAAGAAGGCACGTACCGGGGGGGGGGAAGGGACGACACCTGTGACCACGGCTATTAATAGATTAATAAAACAGAAGCTGGAAAGTAAAAAGTGAGATTAAAAAAAAAAAAAACGGGACCTTGGGTTGGCGAGTTCAACCTTTCTCGTTGGCCGGGGATTTTTCCTGGAACGTTCCTATTGTTATACCTAGGCCTCGATCGGGCCAACGTTCCCACGACCAGCCGATTTTCATCGAATTTTACCAATTCTGAAGTACAGAATCGTTGGGCACTGCACGAGTGTGTTAGCGACGCCTTTTTCCCTAATCGACGAAGAGGAGCAAACACACGCGCAACGCTAACCTTCTCGACTGTCCCTGTCGCATCGTCTCTGCCTTTTGCGCCCTGTCTAGCTCCGCGGTCGCGACCGCTTGGGCCGCCGCCTCCGCCGCCCATTTTGCCCTCATCGATAGCCGGAGCTGAACACGCGAGGCCGAAAGCAGCCTGCACCTTGATAGGAGAGCTATCACCTGGGAGGAGATGCGCCACCACCATAAACAAAAGCATGCGCTTTTCTGAAGGTACGCTGAGTGTTAGGGGCACGGGAGATCACGGTACTGGGAGGCACCGCTTTGCGTTGTTTAGCTTGTTCGTACTAGTTGCTCCTTCGATAATCCAGCAGTCGTGAGACAAGTCAGAACTCCAAGTGATTCGATGGGCGGTGCAGACTCCCAATCCCCCGCCGCTCGTAATATAATCATGTCCCGTCACATCTACAGGTGACCACTTTAGGACCTAAAGAACACAATCCTGGAACAGCCACATGCTATATCAGGTCCACAAGGACCGTTCTACGGACCTATCTTCATATATACCGGTATACAGCTAGATACGAACATCACCCCATAACGCTTTTGTGAGTTTTGTGATTTTGTGAGCTTTGTGAGTTTTTTTTTTGTTTGTGATTCTGTGATATCAACAACAATCAAAAGGTCGATTTTTTTTTTTTTTTTTGTGGTCGCTATATATGAGATCCACAAAAAAGTTACAATAGTGTTGAAGTTACCTCAACGGCTGTTAAGGGTGCAGTTCTCACTTCTGTGGTCGCCATACTAAAATCAAGCCATAAGGGCTCAAAAACGTTACCTCACGCGTGCTGTATCCGCACTCCTCACTTTTTGTGGCCGCTATACTTTGATCAAGTCAAAAGGGGCTTATTAAGTTACCTCACGGGTGTGGCTCTTAGGTCGTTCCGGCGTTAGTGCGGCAACCTCGCAAGCTCTGGTCAGTGCCACGTGCTCCAGACACCCAGCTGGCACGCTGCAGTCTTGCAACCTTTTCGGGGCGGGAAGCACGCAAAAAGTACACCCGGGGTGTGCGAGCACCGCAAATGCCAGTACAGCACAGGACAACCAATAAGAAATAAGAAGCGGAAATACTGACCCAGGTTGGGTTTCTTATTTGGGAGAGGGTACGTTCTACTGCACACTAAATGCAGTTTAACGGCTACCGGTTTTCTTATACCTAGTATTCCTGCAAATATCAGCCTGCGTTTCTCACCATTACCCTGTTTCTTACTTGGTGAGCTGTAAATGTCGGCGTCCCCGATGGTCTAGCGGGTTAACCTCGTAACCACTAAGGTCGATTTCGCAGGTTCGAGCCCCCCCCGAGTGTATAGTTGTACTCGTAGGGACTTTTTTTCTTGTGAAAAAAAAAAAGTGACTTGCGGAAAGCGCGAGAGCGTGAGTTAGCAAAATTAGATGAAAATGGACGAGCGTTGGGAATGACGAACCTTCTGCGCGATAAAAATGAAGGCATGTACCGGGGGGGAGAAGGGACGACACCTGTGACCTCGGCTTGTCCAGAAGCTGGAAAGTAAAAGTGAGATTTAAAAAAAAAAAAGGTACCCAGCACTGACACTGTTTTTTTTTTTTTGCAGGTACGAGGAAGATAAGGTGGGGTTGAGGTGGAGGACAGAAAAGGACGTCGTCAGCGGAAAGGTAACAAAACAATGCGAAATAGTGCCGAAGGGGATATTACTGTACATATTGTGAGCAGGAGTTGCAAGATAATGAAGTGTTTTTTAGCAGGGCTTGCAAGAAAAGGACGTGTCTTTAACAGGATAATTGCTGTATATATTAGCAGGAGTTGCAAGGGAATGAAGCGTTTTTACCATGGCTTGCAAGAAAATGAATTGTCTTTGACAGGAAAAGGGGACGTTTTCAGAAGTAATATATGTTCACGTTGGCAGGAGTTGCAACATGAAGCGTGTTTAGCAAGGCGTGCAAGAAACGGAAGTCTCTTTAGCAGGTAAGAGGAGCGTTTTAGAAGGAGCTGCTAGAACAAGTAGGCGTTTTTAGCAGGACTTGCAAGAAAAGGGCGACGTTCTTAACAGGACTTGCAAGCAGTGGAAGCGTTTTTAGCAGCGCTTGCAAGAAGGGGAAATCTCTTTAGCAGGTAAAGAGAGCATTTTTAGACGAAGTTACAAGAAAACGTACGCGTTTTTAGCAGGGTTTGTAAAAAAGGAAGCGCTTTCAGCACGACTTGCAAGAAAATGAAGCGTTTTTAGGAAGAGCTACCAGAAAACGAAGCGTTTCTAGCAGCCTTTTTAGCGGGAATTTCCCGAAAGGGAAGTGCTTCAGCAGGAGTTGCAATGCAGGAGGCGTTTTTAGCTGGAGTTGCAATATATGGAAGCGTTAATATCAAACCCGTTGTTCTACACGTGTGAAGTATACCCTGGCACATGACAGCAACGTTTGGAAAAATCGGTAAACCTAGGGTAACTCAACGCACTGATCGTCTGTTGTGGTAACGCAACGCAGCGATTGTCTTTAGTGGTAACTCAACACACTGATTGTCTGTAGTGGTAACGCAACGCACTGATTGTCTGTAATGGTAACGCAACGCAGTGACTGCCATTTAGTGGTATATAATGAAGCGCACTGATTGTCTGTAGTGGTATGAAATGCGCTGATTGTCTTCAGTGGTAACACAACGCGCTGACTGTAGTGGTAACGCAACGCAGTGTTTGCCTTTTTAGTGGTAACACAACGCACTGATTTGTGTTTAGTGGTAACGCAACGTACTGATTGTGTTTAGTGGTAACGCAACGCATTGATTTGTGTTTGGTGGTAACGCTACGTACTGATTGTCTGTAGTGGTAACGCAACACTCCGATTGTCTTTAGCGATGACTCCTCACACTTATTGTATTTGGTGGTAGCGCAAGGCACTCGCCTGTATTTCTTTCACTCGGTCAGGGGTTCCAACGATAAATGGGTAGTTTCTCAGTTGAGGAGCGCCATTAGTCAAAAATTATCGTCCAAAAAGTGCTATCCCGAAGGTCGCGCGTTTCTGCCGTGATCCCAGTGCTGAGGTACTGATAGTCTTTATTAATGGTGGTAACGCAACGCACTCGCCGGCACTTGTTTCAATCGGCCAGGGTCAATTCGAGTGCGGGGCGTTGAGATGCGCGGAGAGGAAAGACCTACACAGCTACGATCTCAACTTCAAGTATAGGGAAGCCGGGGCCGTCAAGAACGAACTTGTCAAGGTGAACCACCGATAGCAATACGTTGCCTTTTTCCGTGTCCCGCCGCAAAATATACACCAGTATCTGGTAGGATTCAGAGTGGACTTGTGAAATACCTAGTACCTGGTATGGTTTTGGTTTTTAATGAAGACGACCACTTTTTTGTTATGTTTTTTTTCTGCCCGAAATATTCCGGACAAAGTTCCTACCGGTAGTGCGCTATGAGCTCAACTTCAAGTATAAGGAGGCCGGGACGGTGAAGAACGAGCTTGTCAAGGTGACCCACCGATAGCAGTAGCCCTTGTTCGTCTCCAACCGCAAACAAGTAAGATTCAGAGTGGAACTGTAGTATAATAGGTTGGGTCGGGTCGGGTCGGGTCTGGTCGGATGAGGTCACTCGACCAAGCACGCCCTACACGCCCTACGTCCTGCGCATAACTTACAGGCAAGAACCCGCGTTATTATCATACTTCCAACAGGTGCGCGTGTGCCCTCAATGCGCCCGGAAACTATTCCGCAAAAAGATCGCGGCGTTACTCCGCCAGCGCGAAACGGAACAAGAGGAAGTCGACCGGGAACGACGGAGGACGAAAAAAGCGGCAGGATCATCCCTCGACGGGGCTAGAGATACCACCGCCCCCGACCCGGAGGGAGAGGGCTCTGCACAGTCGTCGGATGGCGTTTTTGTCGAGGGGAAAGGGGGCTCATGGTCGGTGAAGGCGGGAACATCCGATGGTGGTACCGACGGAAACGGAAATAAGGAGGCGGTATCTGGCGCGAGTTTGGGCGCAGCGGGGAGAGGGGGTCACGACTTGATTAGGCAGGCGGTAAAGGCTGCGGGGGGCGGAGAGGGTGCTTGTGCTGGCGCAGCTAAAAAGCGCACGAGGGCGTCGCGGTGGGGGGCGGCAGTGGCGCCTTCGGAAGCGGCAGCGGCACCCTCAGCGGTAGCGGCAACCGTTGACGGAAGGGGGATGTCGAGTGGAGGGGGGGTGGTTGAGCCGGCGAGCGCCGATATTGCCTCGAGGAACGCGTGGGCGGGGGAATTAGAGAGAGATCGGACGGCAGAAGACGAGATGGACGATTATCTGTCGTCGCTGCTCTTGTGAGCTTCGCCTGCTGGGGTGTACAGGCGGTATTTATCGTAGCGTTTTTTTAGTCGAGAAGGAGAACCAAATATAAACTCTTAGGAATATTGCTCAGTGTCACGTCTTGTCATGTCGCAAGGCTGTAGGTACTCCTATGGCTCCGTCAACTGTATGCTGTGGTGATTTAAAGAGCCGTTAGTAGCCCCTGGTGGGACAGCAGTATGGCACTCATAGGGCTCCGGCCTGCTACTGCTGTATGCGGTGGTGATTTATGGAGCCATTAGTAATTACGGTAGTAGCACGCCTGAGACAGTCCCGAGGCAAGCTTTCCTCGTATGCGACAGTTCCGAGACAGGCCTGTAGGCATATGTGACAGTCCCCAAATAGGCCTTCTTCAACTATGACAATCCCCGAGGCAGGCCTTTCCTTTGGTGTGGTTAGAGACACGGGCACGCGCTGAAGTAGTAATGGTGATGGTGGCAGCGGCGACGGTGATGGTGGTGGTCGTGGTGGTGACAGGTTCACGATCTAGGGGCACCAACCGAGGGTTAAGAGCCCTGTTTACAACTTCGCCCACGTTTGTTTCGCGGACGATTTACATGGGATTAGAGTTGGAGAAGTTTTGCTGTGCAATAGTAAAAAGGCTTTCGTAAGAGAATGGTGCCTCCTACAGCAAGCAGTAAACTTCTTGCCATATGGGTGAACGGAACGTGGGGCAAGAGATCCCCCCTTGTCCTCGCCCCGGTTAGCTATTAACCCCGTTAGGACTTGATTTTATAAAACATGTCGAACGCAATTGGCGATGGCAAGATCGGCCACATGAAGCAGCCCGGGTTCCTCGGGGTGAGGGATGCGTCCGAACTTCAATGTAAGCACTTATACGACCCGTGCGCGGCATGGTCATGCTCATACTGCTGCATGCTCTCTCTAGACGCCTGATAAGACCGCCCTGGTCGCTTTTTACGTCGCTATGCAAGGGTCCCAGATCAACGCTACGGTAGGGGGGTCACGTTCAGGGCCTCTTTCTTCAGCGACTCAGAGCCACTCGTGCAGGAGCTACCTCTGTGTTTTTTTTTGTTGTTTCGCGATATGCACTGCCATGGAATTGTTGGCTACGCTGCGCCAACAAACCAGGGTAAGGTTCGTTTTCGATTGAGGTACCGAGCCACTCGCGCGAGTGGCCTAGACTCGGTAGAGAAAATGGGGGTATCGCTCCTAGCTTAGCCTTGGTCCCCAAAAGGGTTACTATTACGGAGGGCCATAGTAATCAGGACCAAACATGGGTAGTAAAAAAAGTGGGATATATAGGTTTTTGTGTATATCGTGGGTCCTCATTACTATGGTCCTCCGTAATAGGTATTATTTTCGTTGTGGCCAAAACGCATGCTACGATAGAGGTGCACCATTTTTTTTGTGGGGCTCCTCACTTGAGGAGCTCTATACCTCTCCCCAAAAAAACGATTTTGGAGAAAAACAAAAGTGCTACCCGACGAGCAAAATCCCATGGCCTAATTATTAATAAGGTATACAACGAAAAAATAACGAAATTCCGACGATTTTGGGTTAAGAAGCCCCGTAATCTGAAACCGTTTCAGCCAATACGTGCTACGTCTATCGTAGCACGCGTCCCAAGCCATGCTTGATTGTATCTAAAACCTGGCGCGCAGTCTGCGCTACCAAAGCCAAGAAAGGAAAATGACAAAGTTGTTGAGCCGAACTGGGAGTCCTCCCCTCATACACAGCATTATAAATGCAATATATGGATGGATTGATATAATGTACTGCTGTTCGTTGGGCTCCCGTATACTACTGTAGACTGTGTCGCTAACTGTAACGCATACCTGGTACTTGATTTTTTAGTATACACACTAGCCAACGAAAGGCACAGGCCCAGGGGGGGACAATACGTGTGTATCCCTTGTGGTGAAAATCACGTCATCAACGTTTTTTTCCTTGCCGTACTGCCGGAACATCGCAACAAAAAAGACTTGTGCGATTTTCTTGTTTTTCCGGGAATACTCGTCACCCAAAACTGGGGTAACATACACTTTTGTCTGGTTGGCAATGGAGGGTTGAGGTTTGCCCTGGCAATGCATCTGCATGTATTGCCATTCAGAGTGGGCTGGTGTTGCTGTGGTACCTGGCCATGCACCGGCCTGTACGGCCCTTTAGGGTGGGTTAGTGTTATGGTACCCTGCCAGGTATATTGAGGGGAGACTACAAACCACAAGACCACTTTTAAAAGCGTGGATACCATAACATTTGAGCTCGCAAGGACTGCTGGGAGATCGCCATACTTATTGCCAGGTACCTGGCTATGCATCTGCATGTACGGTCCTTCAGGGTGGGGTGGTATTATGGTACCCCGCCAGATGTATGTATAGAGGGGAATTTACTACAAATCAAAACCTTAATAGAGTGATTACCGATTCATTCGAGCTCACAAGGACCGGGAGATCGCGTTACTTAATCCCTGTCCACTGTTTTCCGATTGGTCAACTTTTTATTTTTTTACCGTAATGCAGCGCCAACGATATGCGTTGCCGTGCTATTCCACATTGTACTGCTACAGTACTAACAAGGGCGGACAGTCGTACGAGGTTACCAATTTTAGCAACAATAAACAGTATCAACTTTTAAAAAGGAGACTTTTGATTGGTGGGAATCCTTGGGTGCCACGTGACGTCATCCAAGGTCCTCACGTCGCTTTGGGTTTGATTTTTTTATGCCGATGACGTCACAGCAGTTTGCCGGTTGGTCCACCTTTTAAAAAAATACCGGTATGTATCATTGTAATTTCAGCGGCAGCGATATGCGTTGGTGTGCTGTTCCCCAGTGTACTGCTTACTTAACTGGGGAACCGACTGGTGGAAAATCCGAAAATCGAAAAAGAAAAATCAAACCCTGGTTATCAGGACTCCCGAAAGGCTCTTTGCCAAAATCGAAAATAATTACCAGGCAGGGTGGTTGGTATCACAGGCAAACGCATGGCATGCAAGATGAGAGATGAAAGGATGGATTGAGCAGGCATGAAAAGCGACAAAACCGACGGTCACAGACAGCGCCGCTTAATTGTCTTCTTCACGTAGCGTTGCAACGAACGGTTCTCGTAGCCCTAAAAAAAATCAAAACCCCTCACTGTTATCATTACCTCCACTATATCGGCCCTCTAATAAGAAACCGGGTTATTACCGGCCCAGGCTAGATTTCTTATCCAAGAAAGGGTGTGTTCCACACTAGCTGTAGCATAACCGCTCCCGAAGTTCTTACTTCTTCGTAAATCCCAGGCTGAGTTTCTTGTAGGGCTCTTCTTTCTTAATAGAGGGCCGGTAGTATACTGCTGTCCGTGATTTCCGGCGAAAAGGGGCACAACAAGCCGGGGCCGCCACAGTTACAATCAACCGGTACGGGTACACAATGCCTGAAACATCGAGGGGGGGGGGGGGGGGGGGGCGGGGGGGGGGGGGGG
>JAYJMJ010000218.1:4374448-4385324 GCA_036873875.1 Laminaria ephemera | reverse complement strand
CCAACCCAACCCAACCCAACCCAACCCAACCCAACCCAACCCAACCCAACTCAACCCAACCCAACCCAACCCAACCCTTACCTGCAACAAATCAAAAGAAGCCTCCGCCGCTAACATCCCGGATTTGATAGCCGTGTGCGCTCCCTTAATCTTAACCGCGTTCAGGAAACCCGCCGCGCAACCCAACAGCGCGCCGCCTGGGAACGTGAGCTTCGGCAAGGCATGATACCCTCCCTCGTTCAGGGCCCTCGCTCCGTAGGCGATGCACTCCCCTCCTGTCAACTGCTTGGCCACCTGTGGGTGGTGCTTGAATTTTTGGAACTCCTTGTACCTGAGGGGCGGGGTTCGAGGACGCGCCAAGACGGCGAGGACGCTGTCAGTTATCGGTATACTCGTAGCGCAGTACTGGTGTACTTCTAGGATTCAGGGAGTTACACATGTTGGTAGGCGTTGCCAAAAGGCGTTACAGCAGTGTCGATAGTCGCATCGCATATTTATGGGCGATTAGATATTGACTATAAATATGCGTGTGAGGAGAGAGTTGGGTATCAGGTATTTGGATAGACAAATTGTGTTCCCCACGATGTACTCCGCTATCTCCTAATATGTATCGGCAAGGTATTCTCCTCCCTCCACCTGGAGTCCCTCCATCGCCGACGTGCCTTAAGGATTCCGGCTTGTTTTTCTCCCCATAACATGGAATTACGAATACACACCTGTAGAGCTTACTATTTATTTGACAAAACCCGTTAATTGGTCAACTACTGATGTTTCGGGGTGCTTAACTGGTCAACAAACGCACGCGCATAAATTTGCACCCTGCTCCCGCTTGGCAGCCTGATCCCACCTAGACCTGATCCCACTATTATAGGACTTGAGCCCTCCAAATTGACCCCCCGGTAAACTATGAGCCGCCGGCAGGGCCTACCAAGCACCTTGATCCCACGTCGACCACACTCGAGGATCGGCCACATCCAGCAAACTTTTGGTCGAAAAAGCAGTACAATGATCTACCCTCGATCATGCGGGGGGGTCGCACGGGACTGTCAGCGAAACTGTCGCCAGAGCTGCTTTTTTGCGACAGTTCCAAAAGTTTGAAGCGTTCCAAGGAAAATAGCGCAGGGCCGAGGAGCGCTCACAGGTAGCGCGGCCCGCCGACTTACGGGTTTAAGTGCGGGTTCTCGTAGTCCAATCCCACGACCAGGCCGACCAGAATCAAGTCCGGTTCCTGGTGGTACAAGAAGGAGCCCCCGTACGTCTTGGACATAGGCCCAGACTGGAGAGGCCACCCCAGCGTGTGTTGCACCAGTCTTGCGAAGGGACAAACACAACAACACAAAACATATGGTAGCTCTCGCTGTTAATCCATGTACCACTGTACTCCCGTTATGGGGAAAAAACATTAGGACTTACTGTAGAATACGAAACATTTAGGAGTTGGAAACGGGTTAATAGGAACTCGCGCTGGCGAATATTTGATTTGTAACTATCGTCAATTGTGTACGCTGGTGGAAGGCACAGACGTTTTTTTCTTCGGATTTTTCGGCTTCAGATCCCCGGCTTCACCCATCTCAAAAGGGGCCTCTACATTTAGGTGACCGTGCAAATTAGCAACTCGCTCCCATAGGAACAACAAAATTAACCACGGCGGTGGGCGGAAGCGGGGTTGGATCCCATCCTACAACACCAAGATGTCGTTCAACTATGTTGCGGACCTGCAAAAGGGGATGGGATGGGGGGTGGAATCCCAACCCGCCCGGCATCGCCAAGACGTTTTTCAACCATTTTGCGAACCTGCAGAAAGGGGTGGGAGGGGGGGAATGGGACCCCGCCCCCACCTCAAAAGTTCGCGGCAAGACAAATGCGTCTGCCGCTTGTCCGCTTTCGTTGCGTCTCTCGCTCACCCAGGCTTGCACTTCTCCTGCGGTACTCGCCACACCTCCTTGAGACCGAGACCGTATGACTGCTCGTCCTTGCCCTCGCGAAGGTTGAATTTAGACATCACCGCCTGCATACCAAAGTCGTGGGTGGGTGGGTGGGTGGGTGGGTGCATGGGGTGGGTGGGTGCGTGGGTGGGTGAGTGTGTGTGCGCGTGCGTGCGTGCGTGCGTGCGTGCGTGTGTGTGCGCGTGTGTTCGTGCGTGCATGCGTGCGAACGCGATACCAGGTATGTTTTAAGAGGAAGGCGATCTAAACTAGGATGGGGCGGACGACGGTTCAGGGTTCAAACTATAAATCAGCAAAATGAGCTATCTGCAGTGGGTGAACATCATCATTATCGGTTATCGTTCGGTATCTATCACCATACCATACGCACCTCGGAGCAAGATCCCCATATATCGTCTATCGAAATTGTATCGATTTGATTTGTCGTTTATCGGTATCGACTCTCGTTCGATATCAATCACCATACCATACGCACCCCGGAGCAAGACCCCGAATGAATACCTAAACGGCCCTTGTATTTCCGTCCAGAGTGGTATCGACTATCGACATCGTATCGATTTGATGTATCGTTCATCAGTATCACATCGATATCATGCGATATCCATCACCATAGCAAACGCACCTCGGAGCAAGACCCCCGCGCCCCCTCCGCAAAAAGCGTCTGCCTGGCCCGTATCTCTATCCCGCGCTCGAACGTTCCCTTTCGGCTGCCGTCCTTGGCGATGCCGACGTCCCCCGTGGCCACGCCAACGACGCCTCCCTGATCAAGTAATATTCGACATATCGGAATATATCGGAATTTATCGGAGGTGTGATGGAGATGTGTATCGATTTGAAATTTCCATCCGTCTTCTGCTAAACTGTAAAATTGATTTCTGGCCAAAACCATTATCATGGTTTTCTGCAGAAATAGATTCTTATACCGTTGCTAATGGCAAGGCGATCTTGAAAAAATATCTGGGTGATATATAGAGCTCTTTAAGTGAGGAGCCTCATGACTTTTAGGTGCACCCCTACCGTCTATACCGATATACTCCGATATATTGAATATTAATTGATCAGAGAGGCGTCGTTGGCGTCGCCACGACCATCTCGAAATATCGACATACTTCGTATCGATCATCGATATACCGATACTCCCTGATCTAGCAACATTCGACATATTGGAATGTATCGGAATATCGATAACACCGGAATGTATCGGTATCGATAATTATCGATGATCGATGTATCGATAGTACGAGATGGTCGTGGCGACGCCAACGACGCCTCCCTGATCAATCAGAATTCAATACCTCGGAGTATATCGGTATTCGTAGACGGTAGGGGTGCACCTAAAAAGTACGAAGCTCCTCACTTTTTCTTTCTTTTTTTTGAGCTCTACGTCGTATATATCTGTATATCTCACCCAGAACCTGACTGCGAGAAAAAATTAAAATGCAACGCCGTCCACAACCGCATGGCCTAAGCATACGACGAAAAACATTGTCAAGCAAAAACGGTGTTCCAGCGATATTGAGCAATTCTTCAGTCGAGGAGCCCCATTGATAAAAACTAAATTGAGCCAAAAAGCGCTACTTGGAAGAATATACCTGGTACATCTATCGTAGCGCAACCCTGCGTGTTATGCTGTCATTCTCGAGTTCAGCTACACTTCTTCTGCATACAAGCTCGCGGGTCCGCGGTATGGATACCCAGGGATGTTTGATCCATCCCTAGGTTACCACCCCTAGGTTACCATCCCTAGGTTACCATCCTTAGGTTACCATCCGTAGGTTACCATCCGTAGGTTACCGTCCCTAGGTTACCACCCCTAGGTTGCCATCCCTAGGTTACCATCCGTAGGTTACCATCCGTAGGTTACCATCCCTAGGGATGCCATCCCTAGGTTACCATCCGTAGGTTACCATCCCTAGGTTACCATCCGTAGGTTACCATCCCTATGTTACCACCCCTAGGTTACCATCCGTAGGTTACCATCCCTAGGTTACCATCCCTAGGTTACCATCCCTAGGTCACCATCCCTAGGTCACCATCCCTAGGTTACCATCCCTAAGTTACCATCCGTAGGTTACCATCCGTAGGTTACCATCCGTAGGTCACCATCCCTAGGATACCATCCGTAGGTTACCATCCCTAGGTTACCATCCCTAGGTTACCATCCCTAGGTTACCATCCGTAGGTTACCATCCCTAGGTTAGACGCGTGCTACGACGGGTATTTGTAGCACTTTTTCGCTAAAACATTCGTTTCTGACCAAAGGGGGCTCCCCAACCGAGGAACTACCCAACATCGCTGGAATACCAGTTGCATTTTACATTTTTACTATTACGGAGGAATATAGCAATCAGGACCCACCATACACACAAAAAACTACATATTCCACTGTTTTTACTACGTATTATTTGGTCCTGATTACTATGTTTCCCCGTAGTAGATACATACCCAGGCCATGGGATGGTTCGTCGGGTTGCACTTCCAGTTTTCCTCAACGTCAGTAATAGAGCTCCTCAAGTCAGGAGCCTCAGAAAAAGTGTGTGTACCACTACCATGGCACGAGTCGTTGCTCAAAACGGGATATGGTATGCGCATTTCGATCGGGCCGGGTGTGTAACGGTCACAATACCGCTGCAGCAGATCGCACGCAGACCTCCCTCACCTGGTCGTTATACAGCACTTCGGCAGCCGCAAATCCTGGATACACCTCCACCCCCTCCTCCTCCGCCTGCTGCGCCATCCACCTCACCATTTGAGACAATGAAACCACATAGTTCCCGTGGTTGCTCTGAAACGGAACGACCCGAGGATTGATTCAAGGAACGACCCAAGGAACGACCCAAGTAAGGATTCGAGGAACCGTCAGTACGGAAGCGCGAGGACAGGATTACGAAGTACCAGTTTGCGTGAGCTATTATGTAAACATCGAATAGACTAAAAAAGTTCGTGCGAGTACCGGTAGGTAGAGAATACAAATCGATCAATGCGAAACCACATAGTTGCCGTGGTTGCTCTGCAGCGGAACAGTCCGAGGAACTATCCGCAAGGAAGCGCGAGGACAGGATTACAGGGTGCCAGTTTGCGCGAGCTTTATACATCGAATTAACAACCTACGTTCGAGTACCGGTATGCAGCGAAAAAAAAGGATCAACTTTTCCTGTTTCAGCAAAATACTACCGCGTTTTTGGGGATTTTTGGATCTTCCGACCCGATCCTACAAACTGCGGAGGAAGCAAGAAGTTCGGGATCTTGTACGGTTTGGATTCCGCAAGAAACATGAAATTATCACCAACTGCGAGGGGGGGCAGCAAGTTCGGGATCTTGTAAGCTTTGGATTCCGTGAGAAAACCGAAAAAATCTTCCGTCACGGGGGACGCTACGGGGAGCTCCCCGTTCCTTCCAGAAACAAAAACGATCGTTTTTTCCGTGTTATCATACTATTCTATAAGAGCTAGAGTTGATAAAGCCTGAGTCAAGATCTTCCGTTGGCGTTACCTTGTCTTTAGTGTGTTATAGCGCACCTGTCTGGACATCGACCTAGGGCATCGCGAGCAACACCACCAATGGCATTTTTTTTTTTTTTTTTGCTCATCCCATCTATTATGTTCGCTCTTTTATTTTCTCCTTCTCCCTCCCTAGTAGTCCTGACTCAGATCCGGGGTCACTTAGCAGGCTCTTCTCCCCCCTCCCCATTACGGTACGCGCCTTCGTTTTTATCGCGAGAAGAATTCAGCACTTTCCTCCCTCGTCGACTCGCGTCGAGTTATTGTAAGTGCAAGCAAAGGCCATCAATATCCTCACTGAAACCCTTTTGCCACCGCAATAAGTGATTCCCCACTCCCCACCAACTCCAAGTAGTTAACACGTCGAACAGATCAGATCCCTGTCCATGATCTATGTCGTTTAGGGCGGACAGATCCCTGGAAAATATGATCTGCACGACCTATAGATCATGTTACCGGGTGAGATCCGGATGATCTGAATGATCTAGCCCGTGTTTCCTGGGTTGGATCTGTGCTACACGGATCCCGGACAACATATCATAACGACATATGCAGGATCTAGATGATCTAGATCGTAATCTGTTCTATGTGTGAAGTAGTTAGTCCCCCAAAACGTAGGTGCAGTTCTACAGGGGGCAACCCATGACGACAGATATATGATCTAGATGATCTAGATGATCTAGATCGTGATCTATCTTCCTGATGTATGAAGTAGTTAGTCCCCCAAAAACGTGGGTGCAGTCCTACAGGCGGCAACAACCAAATACTTCAGGGCTTATCACGGGTCATGGCCCGACCCGCGGGCCGGTTCCGGAGGGTTTCAAAATCTCGCGGGTCGAGTCCGGCCGGGTCAGGAGGTGCGCAAAATCTCTCAAGGGGGGGGGGGCTGGTCGGGTCAGGAGCTTTCCAGTTGTCATGGGTCCGGTCGGGTCAGGTGACCCGGCCCGACCCGACCCGGCCAGACCCGTGAGGAATGCCCCGAGCCGTGAAAAGCCCTGAAATATTTCATGATTTGACCTTTCGTGGTGTCTATGTACCTGGTAGGAAGTCGCGGCAAGGACTTCAGCAGCAGTTACTTCTTCCGTGAAACTGGTACAGATCTCTTGTATGAAACTGCTGTGAAACAATCCATTCTTGCGTGTATTTCAAAGCGATTAAAACTTCACTTTTCGAGACACCTGTGATGCTACAATACGTTTAGATGCAGTCGTGGTCCCGCGCTAGTGCCGTACCCTTAGTGCGGGGCCCCAGTTTAGTGCGGTGAAAATCGCTTGTCACAACCTCGTCCTAGAGAGTACTCCAGTGTCCCATGATAGTGCGGGGTCCCACTTTAGTGCGGTTATTGTCAACTGGCAAGGCACCGCACTAATGAGGGACCACGACTGAACATGTACGTCAAAAAAGGCATTCACTACCAGTGGTCACTTTTCGAGACATGTGTCTGTGATCCTACGACAAAGTGTACGGTAGGAAAAAAACAGCGATTCAACTTGGCTTTTCGAGACACAGCTGTGACGCCACAAAACGTTAACGGTTAACAGGGGGGGGTTACGATTTTTATAAAAAATTAAAATATAAGAAGACAATAACTAACATTTCGAATAATCACGGACGGTTGTTTCGCGACATTTTAATAAAAAAATTAAAAATACACCACAGCTGTGAGATTGAGGATTTCGTCGAAACTCATCTTTGCAAGCTGTGTGTGACTCCGATCGCGCGTGTTACGGGGTGTGTGTCCTTATGAAGGATTATATGTCGGCGACTCCCCTTAGTACTAGTTAGCACCAGGGTCAACAGTGTGATAATCAAGCTGTGCACGGAACTATAAACTTCTTAGAGGGGAAGGGGGCAAAAAATATTTAAGAGAGGGGTGTGTCACGTGTCATACCTATTAATAGTACTGTACCTGGTACATCTCTTGTACTATTAATACCTCAAAAAACGTTCCACACTCATTCCAAGAGGTGCCTCCGAAAATGAGGTTTCAAATCCAAACCGGTACGTCTCTGAAATCGAAATGTACGTGGTGTGCATGTACGTATAATAAGACATTAATTAACATTTCGAATAATCACGGGTGGTTGTTTCGCGACATTTTGCCACTGACATCATTTCACAATTTCAAATTTCGTGAAAAATGCAATTCACAATATCCTCTTAAAAAACGATAACAAGTGACCTCCGTGGAAAAACAATCCGAACAAAAGCAAGCGAAAAGTGACAAGTGAATGATACCAGCTAACAAGTTTTTTTTGGTTTTTTTTGCTCATCCCATCTATTATCTTCGCACTTTTTCATGCTCCTTCTCCCTCCCTAGTCTTAACTCCGACCCGGGGCCACTAAGCAGGCTCTTCTCCCCCCTCCCCAATTTTTATCGCAAGAATTCAGCACTTTCTTCCCTCGTCGACTCGCGTCAAACTCTGCTTACCCACGCTATAAAGCGCTCTCGGTAGTTGGTGTCTCTCTAGAAATAGAAATCTCCATACCGATATTTGAGCCCCTGATTCCAACCTTTAGTAGTATTCGAGGTTAACCACCATTAAGAGACCATCGGGGATACCGACAACAAGCGACAAATGGCAATTGGCTGCATCCACAGAAGTGCCACACGCAGCTTGCAAAGATGAGTTTCGACGAAATTTTCTATCTCACAGCCGCTGAGGTGCACGCGCGTTGTGGGGGACAACTTACTTGGAATTAGTGATAGACGATTTTTTGCAGCAAAAACAGGGTAATTAATATACCGGTACTTGGTATAAGGGCCGTTCCTAACGAACGCAAAAAATCACGATTCTAGACAAAAAATCACGATTCCTGACATTTTGAAACTCTGAAATGTCACGGTGTCAAAAAAAATATATCACGCTTTTTTGTCAGGAATCCTGACATCACTTTTTGTGGAAAAAGTCAATACGATCCAAAATCTGGATTCCTGACAAATATCACGATCCGTGAAAATGTCACGTTTTTTTGTCACGATTCTAGACATTTTTTGTGTTCGTTAGGAATGACCCTAACTCAAACAAAAATCGTCATATCCTTAGGTCCAACGCCATACGTGCAGCAGCCCTATTCAATATGCGATCTAAACACTACCTACAACCCCCTCGTCCCCCGTCCCCCCCGTCCCCTCACCGGTAGTAAGACTACATATATATATATAAAGCTGGCGCGTTCCACAGCCGTCAGTTTTGCGTTCCATAGCCGTCAGATTTTGTCCCCCTCTAAGAAGTTTATAGTTTCCGTGCACAGCTTGATTACGACCGACGTCTTCGTATCACACTGTTGACCCTGGTGCTAACTAGCACTATTAATAAGGGGAGTCGCCGGTCGCCGACCTATATTCTTCATGAGGACATACACAACCCGTAACACGCGCGATCGGAGTACGAAGTACCATACACAGCTTGCAAAGATGAGTTTCGACGAAATCCTAGATCTCACAGCTGTATCATAGTGTATTTTTAATTTTTATAAAAAACTGGGTTTTTTTTGCTGCATGAACTACTATATCTACCTGAACCTGAACTACCTGGTACAGCAGTACGAGTTCTAATTCTCGAGCTCTCGTCTATGATACGCGTGCTGGAGCTCAAGCTGTGGGTCTAGAGTCTTGACAACATCACCAAATAATAATCCTAAAAATTGATCAGAAATGATGAGATGCTCTCGATTATCGGCTCACCGCACAAACTGCACTCTGTACACTGGCCGGCGATGCAAGTGCGGTACAGGCAGAGCAGGCTCTGCGGGAATCGACAGCAATGCATGCGCCAATTGCAGGGAGCCTACCTGCGTCTTGGCAGCTGTGCGCGCAACGTTGGTCCGTGTGGCAGGAAACTAACAAACGAGTGCCGCTTGCCGCAATCCTGATCGGTGCACTTTTGCTCTCTGCTTACTTTTTATACGACGTAAATATTTCTCACCGCCTGGCACATCGAACACTGCGAACTTCCTGGTTTTGTTGACCACGAAGGGCTTACTCGAAGGCATCTTGTTGAGAAATCCGATGGAGCACAAGTTGAGACTAATGGAACGCGTTGCCTCGTACACAGCTGCTGTTCCGCGCGCCGCTTCTCCGCAACGCCCAGCGCTCAGGTTCTGTGTGGTGGTGATCATGGTACTTGAAGAACTTGTGAGAAAACGCCTCCGATGTTCTCTAACACTCCGATCATGATATCCTCGACGTACCCTCTTCCAAACAGAATTGCCTCGTCCAGCTCTGCCTCTAAGCATCTGCCACGGGGCGGCAATCTCGGAGGGAATGAGAGGTG
This sequence comes from Laminaria ephemera, assembly GCA_036873875.1. Classification (NCBI taxonomy): domain Eukaryota; class Phaeophyceae; order Laminariales; family Laminariaceae; genus Laminaria; species Laminaria ephemera. The sequence continues at coordinate 4,375,601 of JAYJMJ010000218.1, read as the reverse complement.
TGGTACGTATTTTACCCGGCAACGCTCCCCCCTTCGGCACCATTCACCACGAACTCCAGAGGGCAGCTGCTACCAGATTGAACTTCACGATCATGGCCTCTCGACCTACGAGCGCCCATACGGGCGTAACATCATCAACAGCAGGAGCGTCCGCAGCAGCAGCAGCAGCAGCAGCAGCGCCCGAAAGCGGAGGAGGCAGCGAAGGAGAAGGCTTCGTCGAGCGGAAGATGGCTCTCAGGAAACAGATTAAGCTGGAGCTGAAAGCTATGAGCCAGTCGGCGGTGGACGCGGCCTCGAGTGCCGTGGCGGCGAGATTGCTGGCCTCCTCTCAACTTGCGGAGGGCACCAGCGGCGGCAGCGGCGGCGGCAGCAGCGGCGGCGGCGCCGTGAGCATCTACCTAGCTATGCCCAAGGAGCTGCATACCCAGGCCATTGTGAGCGAGCTGTTCAAGCGAGGCAAGAAAGTGTACATTCCCAAAGTGAGATCACAAGCGCTGCTTGTGCGCACGCACAATTGCACTCGGTCATTGCCATCAGACGACAACAACACTTGAATTTCGTCGATGACGTTGTGAGGATGCGATGACGCTCGTATAATACGTGTAGGTCTAGGGTAGTAGCCAATAGATTACGGATGATCCAAAGCAAGGCGGTGCGCTGCACGAAGAACAATCGGCCTCGTTAGTAATGTTTCACGGGGATACAAGTGTCGCATCCACTCTCCCTTAGACCGTTGCTAGTGGCAAGCCGATGTTTAGCAAAAAAGTTTAATTTTCAAAGATATTTATACCAGGCAATTTTTCAGATTTTCCTGCTGGACGGATGTCTACCCGATTTTTTACAATTTTCTTTTGGAACTTTCCAATTTTCCGGAAAAAATGGATTTCTGGCACCGATCTTGGGCAACATCTGCTTGAGAAATTATCAAGCAGTTCTTGGATTAGAAGCGGCGAGATTTCGTGTCCTCCACACACTTCGTTCGACGAAATCAATGACAGCGTCGTGAAATCTGAACATGGCGAGCTCGTTAGGGGCTCCGACCTACCCTTGGTGTACAGTGCTCACACTACCGCCGATGATGTGTGGCGGGCGCCGACCAGGCTGCTGTTAAAAATACATTTGGCGGCTGGTGTGTGGAAAACAGAGACAAAAA
>JAYJMJ010000218.1:4312653-4322773 GCA_036873875.1 Laminaria ephemera | reverse complement strand
CCTCCCGTACCACCGCATAACACGCAAGACAACAAGATAACACACACACCTCTCCGACGAAATGCCAAGCAATTTTTCTCAACGCGGAAGGCACAAACGCCAAGCAATGAGTCAGCGATGGAAATGTCTCCAAAATATACTTCCAAAGCCAACATTTCTTTTGTGTTATGCCTCCCTAGTTGCGGAAAAAATCGACTCGGAAAATTACATCGACCCAAGAGGGGGGGGGTACTCATTCGGGGGGGGGGTATCTTGCGTGTTGTATATAAACGCTTGTTATATATACGGGCATGCATGTTTACTGGAACCTATGTACATGTCGACCTTGCACAATCGACCGATCCAAATCGTTCAACCAATCAAAAGAATAACCCAACATCAAGCTCACCCCCCCCCCCCCCCGTCCTTCTCTCTCTCTCTCCCGCCCTCCCTCGCTCTGTTCAACCAAACAAGCCCCATGTGGAACCACCGTTTTTTGCTACCTCGAACGGTCATACTGCGTACACCAAACACCCCCGCGCATACAATACAGACAGCAGTAAGGCCACAGGCGGTCAACGCACACTAAACGCACACACTTTTATACGTGACACGGAATTCTTCCCCACGAAAATCCCTAAAAGAAAACTCTAGGGGTGACGAATCAAAGTAAAACCATAAAAAACCCTCTGGGGTCTACTCGATACCCTCAAATACGTCCTCGTTGCCCTCTGGGCATCTACTCGTTACCCTCTGGGCATCTACTCGTTACCCTCTGGGTACCTACTCGATACCCTCTGGGCACTACTCGTTACATGTTAATAATGCTACTGTTGATATTCATATTCATACCCGAAACAGACACAAAAAAGACAAGCACAAAACAAAACGAACATCTCTTTGTGGGAGGTGTTTTTTGGAGCCAACACGAAGGTCAAGCGCCCGCTCACTACTATCAATCACACCCAATATTCAAGGCCGTGTTTATAAATAGTAGGGTATATACTCTGGACCCGAGTAAGATATATACTCATGGGGGTACCCACCTACCCGAGTTTGACCCGAACAGCCAGGTTCGGTACCCGGGTACCTTAGAGTATATACCCGAGTATGGCTTAAGCTACCCGGTATGGTCCCCGGGTACCCTAGAGTATACACTCTACTGACCCAGAAACCAGGTTGGGGTACCCGAGTACTCGAGAGTATATACCCGAGTATGGCCTAAACTACCCGGTTTGGTACCCGGGTACCCTAGAGTATACACTCTACTGACCCAAACAACCAGGTTGGGGCACCCGAGTACTCGAGAGTATATACCCTACTGATCCAGACAACAAGGTTTGGTACCCGGGCACCTTCGAGTATACACCCTACTGACCCTAACAACCAGGTTTGGCACCCAGATACAGAGTATAAACCCCACCAAACACAATATCAGAGATTTATGCGGTGGTTGTTAACAAGACTGAAACAGTCGGTCTAACAAGACTGAAACCGTTGGCCCGGAATGCACAAAGAAACAACGGGGCTGGCCGACTTACCGACTTACCGACCGATCAACCAACCTACCGACCGCACCACCATCTCATCGCGATCGCGGCACCCCCCCCCCCCCCCGACACCAACACAAACAGCAAATACGAAGCAGAGAGAGGCGGGAGCTACCAGGGTTGGTTGTGTATCACACCTCTCTCTCTCGTGCAAGTTGCTCGCACCACCCCCTGAACTAAAATCAATTCTTACAAGCGCAGTCATACACCCAACGCACCTGTCACAGAAAAGTCCGCGCGGGCTCCCCTTTCAAGCGCAGACATACCCAACGCACCTAGAACAGCAAAATCCGTGCAGCCTCCCGTGCATGTGGGGGAAACCCTTCCCGTCTCGTACCGTAGAAGCGCCAAAACTTAGTAGTACTGTCACTGTACCAACGTACAAATAAATCCCGTCTCCTCTCTACAGGTTGTAGATAGATCTAAAGTCTTCGAAATGTGCAAGCATATATGATATTGCCTAAGCAAGGCAGCTCAATGTACAGTGGGGGTCCCTCAGTAGTGCCGGTTTCCGCAACAGTGCCGGTAAAATCGCTTGGCCCACATGGGAATAACCTATTGTAGCAGTGTGCGGAGTAGTGCCGGTTGCCGCAGTAGTGCCGTTTTTTCCGGCTGGCATCTACCGGCACTACTGAGGAACCCCTACTGCATTGCCTAAGCCACCTCCTTACTGGACGTGACGAACCGTCAGCTCATGTATTGTCCCAAACCACCTCCTTTTTACCGGGCGGGACGACCCGTCACCCAGCGCGGGTCATCGATTACCGGACGGGATGGGGCGACCCATCACCCCGCGCGGGTCATCACCCACCCATCCCACCACCCATCAATAGTTTCCATCAAACCCATTCTTACCCATACAGCACGATCCCAATTTTTCCTTCCCTGCCCGCCCCGCAGAAGCGGGGCCGCCACAGAAAACAAAAAAATATCAGGTACAGCATCCACCCCCCCCCCGCGCGCCTGCCCACGACATTTTCATGAAAAAACAACCGAACAATAGCCGTCGACATAAAAAAATCAAAATCCATTTAGAACCCAATTAGAACTGCACCCACGTTTTTTGGGGACAAATGACCTGGATTAGAGTGGGATACATTTTGCAATAGTAAAAGGGTTAAAACACAAGTTTATTGCGCGAAATAAATCGATCACCACCAAACATATCGATACGTATAACAAGCAACTCCCGATATTCCCTCCCAAGAGCGGCCTGACCTCATGGTCAAATAAACACGAGCCGACAGCAACATCAACCGTCCGAACACCGTCCTGTGGTATTTTTGAGCATGCAAATAAAATCCACCGACCGAGTCCTTTCCTTTCAAGCCGGCGAATTGAAAGATCGAGTCTTTCCTTTTCGTTCAAGCCAGCCAATGGGAAGATTGAGCCCTGCCTTTCAAGCAAGTGAACGGAAAGATCGAGTACTTTCTTCCCTGCAAGCGAGCGAATGAACAGACCAAGTCCTTCCTTTTGAGCAAGCGAAGGGAAAGGCCCAATATTTCCTTCTAGCCCAGCGAGCGAAAAAAAAAGACCGAGTCCTTCCTTCATTTCAAGCAAGCGAGTGGAAGGATCGAGTTAATTCCTTTCAAGCGAGCGAATGGAAAGATCGAGTCCATTCCTTTCAAGCCAGCGAAAGGTAAGACCATGTCCATTCCTTTCAGGCCAACGAACAGAAAGACCGCGTCCTTCCTTCCTATTCAAGCCAGCGAATGGAAAGGAAAGCTAGGATCCTCTCGGTTAGGATCAAACGACACCCCCGCACTCATAGTCGGGTTTGCAGGGGGCGGCAAATCATCCGCATCCTTCTCACCCCCACCCCCACCACCATGCCCAGGGGGGCGCTCAAACCTCACGCTCCCACCCCCACCGCGTCGGACCGGCTCTCTCTCCCGGTCCTCATACGACGGCCGCCCGGGCATATAAGGCGATCCTGCCACCCCGGAAAGGAGGGTAAGCCCATCTGGCTCCGACACATACCTCGCCGCTTGGTTGGGCGCTCCGGTGGGCATGGTGCCAGGGCCTAGCAAAGCTAACGCTGAGAGGCTGCGGCGCTCGTCTGTGCCGGGGTCGGGTACCGCGCCAAGTCGCTGGACGATGTTGGGGCTCGGGGTACGAGCCGCCGCCACCGGCATCTTCCGCACCCGGTCTACCCAGTCGCTCGGCGCTTCGGCATTGGTTAGCGCTGTGCGGTGGGTCGGGCCTGAGGATGCCGCTACAGGGGATGGAACATGCCACCTTTGGAGGGTTGAGGAACCTTCCCCCCCGCTGCGAGGGCGCCTGCTACCGTTGCTGCTGCTGCTAGTGGTCTCGCTGTTTGTGGAGGGTGCCCAGCGTTGACTGGCGATGTCTGCGCGGGAGAGGGTGGAGCCTGAGCGGTTAGGGGGCGGCGACATTGAGCCTGCCCTGCTTGACGCCGGGCGAACACGCTCTCCGACGTTGTTGACCTAGAGCACGACGAAGATAGGAGGAGAGGGGGGGGGAAGGGGTTAGATCGCGTAGTCGCGGTGATTTCAGACGGCGCTAAGAGGAGTTTTCTGGCACAACCAAGATGGATAGATAGGAGGCTCTAGGTTGTGTATAGGCATCACCATGGAACGACGTACCGTCAACACTGCTTTCTGGCCCATGAATACGCTGTGTGTAGATACCAACACAACGATCGTCAGCCCACGGCACCACAACGCACAAACCTAACACAACACCAAGCGAACCCAACCTGAAAAAGACGAATCGAGCACATAGAGCAAGCAGCACGGCACGCAGCAAAAACAAAAACAAAAGATCAGCGCGCAATCTCAAAAAGACAGTTCCAGCACACAACGCACAAACAACAACACCGAAAAAAAAAAATCCTAGCTTCTCCTTACCTCGGCCGAAACATCCCCCCCACCCCCGCCTCCTCCCTTCACAAACGCCGCCATGATCGAGTCACCGAAAGTACACCAACCCCCAATCTTCCCTTTCCCAGGGCCACCGCCAGCAACAGATTCTTGGGTGGTGGTTACCGCGGGACAGGCAAAGGCTAGGCTTGACCTCGCCACGCGCAAGGCGTCTGCCGACAGCCCTAAGCGGCGCGCGGGTCGGCCGATGCGTGGCTGCTGTAAGAGTCTCCGGGAAGCCTCGGCGAGGGTGAAGGTTAGCGGGAGGTGGAGGACGGCGGGATGGCGGTCGATGATGCCGAGTGTGAGCTTAGCGGACGCTTCTGCTTCTTCTGTCTCGTCGCGCGCCACGTGGGTGTACGCTGGTGTGATAGGAGAAGACAGGTATAGGGACGGACACCAACGGTACGATAACAGGTTTAGAAAAAAGACACCAGGCAGGTTACGGAGGCCATGTATGGTACGATAACAGGTCTACATTGGACACCAAACACGATGATGGTACGATAACATGTTTATAAATGGCGGTCATATTTCCGGGACATGAGCTTGGCGGAAGCTTCTGCTTCTTCGGTCTCGTCGCGCGCCACACGTGTGTACCCTGGTGTGATAGGACAAAACAGGTTTAGAAAAAAGGACAGCAAAAGCACATGAAGGCATGGTGGCAGGTTTAAAAAAAGGAAAGGAATCAAAAGCAGACGACGGTACGGTTATAACCTGGGATGACACGATACGACAGCAGGTTTTGAAAAAGGGCAGCAAAAGCGGGTGACGGTATATACGATACCAGGTTCAGAAACAGGACGCCGAAAGCAGATGACAAGAGTACGATAACGGGTTTAGCACGGACACCAAACACGGATGGCGATACGCAAACAGGTTTAGAAGGCATATTATTATAATACTCGAAGTAATATGATTATATGACGGCTTTGGAAAAAAGACACCAAGCATCATCACGGTACGATAACATTTTTTTAAAACTGATTTTTCGGACAGCGGAGATCAGCATCACGAGAAAAAAACGAGGTCCGCAGGAAATAGACCGAGCAGATTCAAGGAGCCACTGTCTTTGACTGGTTGCGGGCTCCAGAGAGAAGAACATCATAAAATAAAAAAAAACGCGGGCCCGATATACGGAGTATCACGAACAGCTTGCAAAGTTGAGTATCGACCGATTGGAAGAACTCACAGCGAACGCCGTTTTGTTTTTTTTTCATAAAAAAACAAGAAACGAGATCTGCATCGCGAGCACAAGCTTTCTATAAGTGTGGCATATGATTGACGCATGGCGGGCTGGGGAGAGCAACATCACAAAATAATAAACGAGATCTGAATCGCTAGCACAAGCTTGCACAAATCGGACAGATCATCTAGATCATCTAGATCCTATATATGTCCTTATGATACAGGATCTGTAGTCCAGATCCAATCCAGGAAAAACATGTGCTATTAACAGATCATTCATATCACCCGGCCCTCCCCCGGCGACATGATCTATAGGCCATAGGGATCTATCTGCCGTCAGAGGCATAGATCATGAATAGGGATCTGATCTGTCGTCAACAGGGATCTGATATGTCCGATAAGTTTGACTGATGGCGGACTGGGGAGAGGACAAGGTCACAAAAAAGAAGAAATCTCTGCATCGCGAGCACAAGCATGCTTTCTGCAAGTGTGGCATCAATCAACCATGTAGGCTTTGTCATGATCGCCGCGGTCGCCAAATAAACGCCATGGGCATCTAACGCCACGACCCTATGGGCCATCTTTTCGTTACTGTATTAGCCCGTAGCCGCGACCCGCTCCTGCAGGGCACACCCACAACACAAGGGGGCACCTAGACGGCAGCCGTTCGTAACACGCGTTCGGCGACCGACAGCTCTTCTTGTCCGTACAACACTAGTTTGTTTTACAATGCAGCTGTCGTTTTCTCGTTTTTTTTCTCCTCGCGCTCTTCCTCCTTGCATTCTGCGTCGGTGTTTAATAACAACATCAACAACCACAACAATAACGCCAACACCAACAACCACAATAACAAATACAAAACCTATAACAACACCATCAACAACGACAGCCACGAAACTGACCTCAAGGTAAACACCGACGCACCAACAGCGGCAGTAGTTGACCCAGCACCTATAATAGGCACGTCTACCGCCATGTGCAATGTGCAAAAACCCGAGTTGGACGAATGGACAAATGAAATATCCCTCACCTTTCAAGCCGTGCAGAATCGCCAACATGTGATCCGGATTCTGGTCGCCCTCTTGCACGGTGGCGCTAGAGAGAGACTCCAAGGCAGCGGCGAGCATGTCTGTCAGCGACTGTGAAGATGAAACGGCACATATAACGGGTATAGGGTATGTAAGTCAACGAACAAAAAACGGAAAACAAGATACCAGGTAACGATTAGTTAACACGCATGAAGTGGCGCAGGACAGGCATAGGGTATGTCAAGTCCACGAACAAAAACAGAAAACAAAATAACGCTTGTATAACACGCAACACGCATCAAGTGGCCAGTGATCAGTGATACACATTATTAGACATTTCCAACCATTTTGTCCCATGGCACGTCGCGGCACGTTTTTCGGCCTTTATTTCGTATGGGTTTGGGTTAGGGTTAGGGTTAGGTTTAGGGTGGGTCAACCATGGCTACGCCAAAAAACACAATAATGTGCCACACCCGGTCCGATTTCGAGCTTCAGACTCGAATTTTGCGATCGTAAAAATGAAAGCATGTGCTTGTGCAGTCCGAATGTGCAAAATTGGACCGGAAAAAAACTGATATGAGAATCCGATGGCTCCAGTCGTCAGATTTTCTAATCGAAAAATGGCATGGTCTCTAAATTCAAGATGTTATCCACGCAGCGCGCAGCAGCAGCAGAACGTTCGATTAGTGGGATGGGGACACAGCGACGTTGCCTCGCGTCTGACGCGCAGTCGGCGGTCGGCGGGTCTCTCCGCGGCCAGGCAACAGTCGGCTGGCCCGGGCTCGGGCCTAGAGACCATCAAGAGAAGCGCACTCGGCGCGTGCCTCTCCGTGGAGTCGTACTCGTATCATCATAGACTGCTACTACTACGAGTACAGCACCACCACAGGCCTTAAAGTCTTATTTTAAAACGCTGACATTTCAAGGTCATCGTCTTCGGATGCAGGAACCTCCACCATTGGAAGCACTGCCTCCTGTGGTGATCCTGCTTCCTTGTCTACTGGCGTTGCGCACACGCTGCTTTGGTGTCCCCTGCCGCCGCACCACCTGTCGCAGATCTTCGCGGTGCAGCCGTCGCTATAGTGACCTGTAGCCCTGCAGCGCCAACATGTCACCGTATCAATGCTAAAGGCTGAGGTGAGAGAGACACTGCTGGCTGTTCGGGTAGTACGTGACGTGGACTCTCTGCCTGGAGTGCTCACTTCTCTGAGCTCCGAACAACGCACTACGAGCTCCTCCTACAAGTCAATATTAGCTTCCAGCGCCGACAACGCACCGACCACCTCCTTGTCTTGCCGTACGTCAACGTCCCCACGAAAGCACAATGCGAGAGCAATTAAACGATAATCCGCGAACGACAAGATTGCATATCAACAGGTTGACCATCCTTGTGAACTGATCTTGTTGCCCCTCCTCCGGTACTATGTGGCGTCACCGACATAAATCCTCCATGATAAGAACATACACACCCGGTATCACGCGCGATCGAAGTATCACACGCAGCTTGCAAAGATGAAGTACGACGAAATCCTCTATCTCGCTGCTGAATAAAGAGTATCATTTTGATTTCTTCAATCAAAACGACGTCTAAATATGTATCCTCTTTGCGGGGGGTGGTACAGCGGACGAAAAATGAGCGGCTAACCCGACGGGTGATGTTCGGAACAAGGGCTGTCAGTGGAGAGAATCTGGGACCAGGCCGACGAAAAGCGAACTGGGCCTAACGTCTAGCAGATGACCTCATCAAGGTGTTTCGAGCCACCGAAGGATACACGGAAAGATCCCCTTGACATTTGGGGCAGAGACGGTGCTGTTCGCCCACCGCGGCTAAGAAGGGTGGCAAATGATACCGGGGGGTTGTCGAAGTAGCGGGTTGCTTCGTGGGGAGATGGCACAGGAACGAAGCGGAGAGGAGCTGCCCCCCCTAGGCGGCAGGGGACGCCATGAGGGATAGCGGCAAGGGGAAGGGAGAAGCAGAGAGAGAGGGGAAGGAGGGGGGGGTACTTATACCGCTTGATGTCCAGGTACTGGCAGAAAATAATTGATTGGCAGATCGTGAGGGAAGGCACGGCGAACGACCAAATATTTATCGTAGATGTTCCTTATGATTAGATTATTGCCTCGCTTCGAGTTAGGGTTGTATGAGAATCCAGCTAGATGCCGACCAGGCGTCCTACTGTATGTCTTGCTGAGGAACTTTGTCCCTATGCCTGCAGGTTGTTCTTGTTTCGGGATGTGGTGTATGAGTGTTACCGCCTTGTGGCACGCTGCCAGGGTGGTAGCATGTCTTATGATGTTGCCGCACGGGGCACGACTGGATCTCGTAGTAGATGTTCCATTTGCTGTATCTCGTAGATGGTCCCCTTGCTTCTGCTGCGATCTACCAGGGTATATTTTCTCCCACGGCCAAGTAGATAGATGTCAATGAGTCGTCTTGCTGAGGAACTGTGTCCCGATGTCTTCAGGTTATTTGTGTGCCGTAACCAACACCTTAGTAAGGAGGGACCGCAGGACGGTGTGCTTGGTGCCGCGAGCTTTAAGAATTTTCCTGCGACGAGCAATTCCTTCGTTTCGGGCGATGACACTCCAGTTACTTCATCCTACCAGGGGAAGTCGTCAAGGCATTACGTAAAAATCAGTTTCCGCATCCAGACGAGACGATACCTGTCGCAGCAGCATGTACAATGTGTACCTTTTGCCTTGTATGCACATCGTATGGACAATGCCCTAATTTCCCCGTCCGGCGTTGTCACCAAAACGTGGTACGCTGCTCTGTGCTGTCCGCCCAGCTTTCAAATCCCAACTCTGATGTCAGTGCGTTGGGGAGATAGACCGTCTATTTTCTCACAACAAGTGGCATCGAGATGTGCTCCGCCTTCGTCCATAGTGGGCAGCAATGTCACACCGCGGAGCATGGCCTTGAAGCTAGGAGACCCTCATGAACAAACACCCAGAGAAGTTGACTTCCCGTTATTGTCACAGGGTTGCTTCTTCCCTGACTCGCATCACAATAATATTATCCTTATTGAGTTGTCTATTGAGTTGTCATCCGGCAATGTGCAGTATGAGGTTGAGACGCGTGCAACGATAGCGGTAGCACTTTTTGGCTATTTTTTTTTTGTTCTGAATGACCGGGCTTCTTAACCCAAAATCGTCGGAATATCTTTCTTGTTTTTTTGCAATGTGAATTGTTTTTACACCTAGGCCATGGGTTCGGTCGTCGGGTTGCACTTTCAGTTTATTTACTCAAAATATTTTTTTTGGGTGAGGTAACAGAGCTCCTCAAGCGAGGAGCCTCAGAAAAAAACCAACCCCAATCCCCTCCCACCCCTACCCGCCCGCCCTTCCACCCGCCCCCTCACCGGTGATAAGACTACGTATATATAATTATGTGTCTCATAGAAGTCAGATTTTTCTCCCCCTCTTAAGAAGCTTATAGTTTCCGTGCACAGCTTGATTAAGACCGACGTCTTCGTATCACACTGCTGTTGAC
>JAYJMJ010000218.1:4253865-4264953 GCA_036873875.1 Laminaria ephemera | reverse complement strand
TAAAAGTTTATTATTGGTGGAAGGTGAGATTCGAACTCACCACCCAAAAACCCATGGTCTGTCGACGACGCCATTTGCTTAAGGTATTAGTAGGGTATTAGTCCGTTTGGCCACTGGTAAAAGGTTGATCAATTGCCTACCCAAACTAAGCCTTACAACATTATATGACAGTGTATTAACACCCCCTGTGGTGAATTTAGGAGCCGGTTTCCTCAAAAACTAGGGGGCCACAAACAACCAAAATAGGCGACTTTCGGAAGATCTCGTCGACATCTTTCCACAGACGCGTCGCTCGGCGTTTGCCGCGGATATTACTTACCACCCTGGTGACGCGCGCAACGATAGAGGTAGCACTTTTGGCAAGAAACATTTTCTGAATGACGGGGCTCCTTAACCCAAAATTCGTCGGAATGTCATATTATTATTTTGCTAAAATGAATACCCCAGGTACTGTTTATATACCTAGGCCATGGGTTTTGGTCATCGGATTTGCACTTTTCAGTTTTACTCAAAACCAAGTTTTTGGGTGAGGTTATGGAGCTCCTCAAGTGAGGAGCCTCAGAAAAAAAATACCGCATCCCTACCGTGTCATGCGTCTGGTACGAAGCAACACCGTAGATGATCACAGCTCATAACACACCCCGTCGGACGAATTTCCATGCCGAACTTCTCGACTACCGGTGGAGTGCAAAACGCCGAGCGACACCTTCTATGGAAAAGAGCCATAGCCGACTCAAGGGGCAAACCCACCGCCGAGGACTGCCGCTGCTGCTGCTGCTGCTGCTGCTGTAGCAGCTACCTTCTACACCCTACCTCCTGTGCACAACGGACGGCTTTCGCAGAACAAGTGCGTGACACAGCAGCAGCAGCAGCAGCAGCAGCAGCAGCAGCTGGCGCTTGCTTCAAAGAATAAAAAATACAGGTGGTGGAGAGGAGAGGAGATGTTCAGGTGCTTGGTTGGACAGATGTGGAGAGGAGAGGAGATGTTCAGGTGCTTAGTTGGACAAATGTGGCGAGGAGAGATGTTCAGGTGCTTGGTTGGACAAATCTCGACGAGATCTTCCGAAACCCGCCATTTTCGTTGTTAGTGCCTCCCTGGGCTTGGGGGAAATCGGCCCTGAAATTCATCCCGGGGGGTGCGCTATACAACTCAGGTACCAGGTGCGGTAAGCGTCTACACTGGCTAAGGGAGCAATTAATAGCTGCCTCGGTTGCCAGTGTAGTGACAATTTACGTATACACATCCAACAATAACGCCTCACAAAACTAAGAAAACTCATCAAAATGGGTGGCGCCGAGAGAGGGCACGCAAAGCAGAAGAGAGAGGGGAGGGAGAGAGGCTCGTGAGCACGATGGACGAACTGATGGCTTGGAGTCTGTGAATTACTCCTGTACCATCATATACACCTTGTCCACTTCTTCTCAGTCTTCCTTAGTCAATCTACCACCCAGTCGTCTTTCAAACACGGCCCAAAACCAACGATTGTTTTGCTCTAGTGACGTAAAATCGCGTTAAAACGCGCCTCCGCGGCTTGGCGCCTCCAGCGGGGCCCTCCAGAAGTGCCTCCGGCGGGGCGTTAACACCAGCCGGGGGGGGGCGGGGGTCGCGGCAAAGCCGCGACCGGTTTCGGCTTCGCCGAAACAGTACTGTCTTGTTCGGGTCCAGTGTACTGTACTGGCCGGAGCTACCAGGGCCTAGCCCTACGGATTGTCGGATTGTGCTTGTTAGGGGTTCTCTTTTCCGTTAACTTTTGGCACTACCGTAAAAAAGATATACCACACTAATTCCACGTAGAATTGTCCCCAAAAAACACGGGTGCGGTTCTAAGCGTTATCGTCAAGCGCCTCTTGCTTGCCTCGATCTCACAATCACGAGAGGGCATCGACCCAACCCAACCCGAACCCGAACCCAGGCTAAGGCTCCGACCTAAGCGCGGCTTCGCCGCGCGTTTAGGATACTATTATAGTACTCTGGAAAGATGTGCGCGACCACCTCAAAATCGTAATATTTTCGGTGCTTTATGCTTTACGTGGTATCTGGTATGTTTTTGTGTGTCAAGAACACGGTAAAAGCTACCCAGTCACCTCAGACCTCAGACCCCCACTTGGATCTGATTGCGTGCTGCTGTACGAAGATTCAACCGAAGCCCTGCTGCGATTTTTGGAATGAAACGGCTGGTATCATATGATATCATGCCATCCGGCATTGAACACTACTTGTACATACCTGGTAATTCATAACTGCCCTATACTTCAGTATACTGATCGCCCCAGTAGTCTAGTGGATAACCTCGCATACTACTACGGTTGGAGTCAGGGGTTCAAATCTCGGTATGGAGATTTTAATTCCTGAGACACAAACTGCCCACAGCGCATTATAGCGTGGGTAGGGGTAAGCACAATTCAACGCGAGTCGACGAGGGAAGCAAGTGCTGAATTCTTCTCGCGGTAAAAATGTAGGCGCGTACGGTAGTGGGGGAGAAGAGCCTGCTAACTGGCCCCGGATCTGAGATACAACTATTAATATGGAGGGATAAGGAGAAAGAAAAGTGCGAAGATAATAGATGGGATGAGCAAAGATGTTTATTAATAGGAGCTCACGAGCCTCTGAGCTATGTCTGCTACCATATGTTTGTGCTGCTGCTGCTGCTGCTGCTGCTGTGGCTGCTGCTGTGGTTGCTGCTGTTGCTGTTATGCCCTGTTGCTGCTGCTGTTGATTTTATGCCCTATCTGCTAGCTGTTGCGGTTGCTGTTTTGCTGTTATGCCCTACCAGGGTATCTGCGAATGTTCCACGTGGCATGCTGTACGTACGACAGGAGCCATCCCTCGCATCTATGATAACTATTAATAAGACAAGACTTACCCGGCCGGGCAGGCTGGCAGGCAGGCAGGCAGGCGGAGCACGCACCCCTGCGCCTAGGGATCTGATTTTGAGGATACCAGCCGGGACCAATTTTCAGTCGAGCCTGTGTATCAATCCCCTCAATACTGCAGTCACCACCAACATCAAGCACACGGGAACAGAAGGATACGCCAGTTAAAACTGGATTGCGAATGCACTTGAGTTAAATCGATACACGACACGTATGAAAATACGTGGAAGTGTGGTGAGCTTAAGCTTTATTTTTTCCCCATCCGCCGGAGGATTAAAAAAAAAAAAAAAAAAAAAAAAGTTAAAATACAAGCATTTTCCAATGAGATCGGGTGACTCCTCACGTCAGGAGCCCCGTCAGCCAACAACGATTTCGCCAAAAAGAGGTACAGTACCCCTATCGAAGCACGCGCCGGCGGTACACACACACTTCTAAGAGACGCGGGCGCTTCCCGCAGAGGACGTGTAGTAATAAATTACTGGGCTAACGATAGGACAAGAAAGAGCTAGAATACCTTGATTCTTGTATATTTTTGCAGCAGTATGAAGCGATGGAGGGGCGAAAAGAGGGTGTTAGTTATATAGCACTATCCACTAGACCACTCAAGTCACTAGTTATTCTTTCCAAGCGTGCATGCTTGAGAAGATGATGAGCGGTTATGGTAGTGTATTCCTAGACACTTGTCCAAGCGGCGAGGGGAGGTCCCCGGAGATCAATGCTGGCGAGATTGGTGCTACGAGCTCCGAAGCATTATATTTTGTTCGTTTATATAGCACTATCCACTACTACCACTCAGTCACAAGTTTGTGACTTGAGTAGTCTAGCTGATCGTGCTATATAACTAACAGAGGGTGATGGTGCTAGAATTTGTGACTGAGTAGTCTAGTGGATCGTGCTATATAACTAACAGAGGGTGACGGTGCTGGAGATGGGGGAGCAGCTGGACAGGGAGGGGTGGCATAATGTGGTGGGGATGGAGGTGACATAGGAGAGCAGTGGGCAAAAAATACGGCCAGGGTGGACGCTCTGAAGATTGGCTGCCGATGGCACGGCGCTAGACACGTGCAACGATAGGGAGAAGCAGTTTTGGGCTAAAGAATTTTCTGAATGACGGCTCTCCTTAACCCCAAATCGTCGGAATGTCATGCTTGTTTTGCGATATTATTCGTTGTATACCTTGGCCACGGGATTGTTCATCGGGTTGCACGTTCATGCTTTTATCAACTTTTGTGCACGGGTTAGGTATAGAGCTCCTCAGGTGAGGAGCCTCAGAAGAAATGAGGCGCACCCCGACGATAGCTACGAGTACCCACCTTCCCGTCTTTGTGTAGGGTAACCCTATCGCCGCTGTAGATAAGTTCGAACGACGACTCTGTAGAGCCTTTAGAGCCAGTCGCGGCCGCCCACAGCTTGGCCTTGCGCGCATCGGGGGCTCTTCCCCCGTACACGCCGAGCGATCCGTCCCGACCCAACTGATGTCAAGCAAAAAGGGGGCGGGGAAAAGGAAAAAATAGGCTTGCGTTTTTGTTGGTTCGACCCAACTGATGCCAGTCCAACGAGGGCGGGAAAAAAAACAACAGGCTTGTGTTTGTTATTTTCCAGCGGTTGTGTTGGTTAGGTAAGTCGAATGGAAAGCCTTCAGTCCTCTCCCCTGCGCGGGTGGGGCCTTGCGCGCATCGGGGGGGCTTTTCTCGTACACGCCGAGCGATCCGTCCAGATCAAACTGATGCCAAAAAGGGCGCGCGAAAAGGAACAAGAGGATTAGCGTTTTGTATGTTTCAGCCGGTGTGTTGATTAGGTACGTGGACCAGAACGCCTGTAACCCTCTCCCCTCTCGTGGATGCCAAAGGGGGCGGGAAGAGGAACAAGAAGCTTGCGTTTGCTCCGTACCGACGGAAACTGCGGAGAGCGTTGTGGCACTCACGACGCAGGGCAGGCCCGATACGCAAGTGGAAGATTGAACGTAGGAAATCTGGGGTTTGTGGAACGGTATTGAATCTAAATACATGGATGGCGTGTTTGTTCGGGGGCATATACGTATATGATAGAGCAAGTACGTGGGAGGTTGAACTTGCACTAAGGAGAACAACAAGGACACGACGGGTACTAGAGAAGCGAAGCATACGGCAGAGTACAGGAAGCTGGTTGGTAACCGAAACTACGGCTGAAGGGTTTAGCAGAAAGTTGAGCAAGATTACTTCACCAAATAAAGTTATCCGAAATTTCTCCAAAGCGCCTCCTCAACTTTAACTGCCGCAAAAAACGAAATCGCGCCGACGGTAACCGGGACGTCACTTACACTTACCTCGAGGGTAGACGAAAACAAACATGTTGACACCCCACAACATGTTTTGTTCCTAGTAGACAGGGGGGGTTCTCCAAAACCAAGTGAAAACAGGCAAAAAGAAAAATAAAATGGCATTTTGTTAGTTCGTCCTGTGGTTCACAGCGCTCCGGTCTGTTTTTCATTCTGACTTTTTTAGGAGTGTGGTGTCGTTTTCTCTTTTTGTCGCATGACCCCGCAGAACGTTCTCGGAAACTTCTCCAAAGCGTCTCTCAACTCAAAACGCCGCAAAAAACGAAATCGCGCCGACGATAACCGGGGCGTCACTTACAGGCATATAATTCTCAGAATTTTCTCCAAAACAACCTCCTCAACTTAAAAAATGCCACTAAAGCGCGCCGAACAGAGAGAACCCGGGCCGCACTTACGGGCATAAGTTTCTCCTATTTTTCTCCAAAGCGCTGCTTAACGC
The DNA here is from genome assembly GCA_036873875.1 of Laminaria ephemera. Lineage (NCBI taxonomy): Eukaryota > Phaeophyceae > Laminariales > Laminariaceae > Laminaria > Laminaria ephemera. The sequence goes on along the minus strand of JAYJMJ010000218.1, from coordinate 4,259,323 downwards.
AAACTGCCGCAAAAACGAAATCGCGACGACGATAACCGGGGCGTCACTTACACTTACCTCGAAAAATTTGGGTTCGCACCCAGTCGAAATAATGCTCGTACAGAAAGAAATGTACTGGCCACCCTTCAATCGATCGCCAGGAACAAGAGGTGCATCTCGCTTCACCAGTTTTGGGCCATCCCCCTCCCTGCAAAAGCAAGATATCATATACAAACCCATAAAAAAGCTGGTGTGAGCACATAAACCGAAACACAACAAGAACGATTGTACAATAACTTCTATATTTCCACCAGCCAAGGAACAAAAAAACCGACATGACCAACACTACTGAAGGCAAGAAGACGCTTCACGTTTTGTCAGAAAGAAATGTACTGGCCGCCCTTCCATCGATCCCCAGGAACAAGAGAGGCATCCCGCTTCACAAGTTTCAGACCACTCCCCTCCCTGAAAAAGCAAGATATAAAACATAACCCCCCCAAAAAAAGCTGCTGTAAGCATTCATATAAACCGAAGCATAAGCCATGCGTAGAGGGGTGCACCTAGACATTTCTGAGGTCCCTAATTTGAGGAGCGCTTATATCCAACCCCAACAGCTGGCATTGGGAAAAAATGAAACCCTGACCCGATGAATAATCCTACGAGTGGCCTACGCACAACACGAATACGAAAGTAAAACACAACTGATATTCCAACGACACTGGAGCCGTGTCAGTTAGAAAAGTTTTGGTCGAACATAGCTTCCCCTGTCCTAGTATACCACGCATCCAAAATCGGGAAAGGTAAACAAGACTGCTTGTACGACACCTTGTGTATTTCCACTCCCGAACACCAAGGCATAAACACACACATGACCCAAAACTACTAAACGCAAAAATACGCTATTTTTGTCTCCCCCGACCACTAATGCATCCAATAAAAAAGACTGAGAAGACCACAGATACAAAAGCAAGGCGTACGGGTCCAGGCTTTTACACGTATCCATTCCGCTCGTTTTTTCCTACCTTTTACCGGTATGGTCTTTGCTGGAAAAGCAGCATAAAAAAGGTTGCCACCATGCTTTCTCCCAATTGTCTATTTTCCTAGTTTTTATGGTTGTGCTTTTCGCTGGATGAGGAGCTTAAAAACACTAACCAACCAACCACATGCATCGCGACTGGTCCATCAACCAGTCGACCGACCCATCTTCCTCCATCTCACCCGAAGAAAACAATAGCAGCCACCGCGACAGCCACCGCAGAGAGAAGTGCCGAGAGCTTCGCCGGCAGACTCTGGGATACGTACTTAGACAGGATGCTCTTCTGCTATTACGGGGGAACGTAGTAATCTAGTAATGAGAACCAAATATGGTTAGTAAAAATACGGGAATATAGAGGTTTTTGTCTAGATCGTGGGTCCTCATTACTATGGTCCCCCGTCATAGCCACGAGGGCGAAAAATCACCGGGCGCGCCAGAGGAAACGGGGGATGTATAGCGTCACGCACGATGAAAAAATTCTTCAGATGCATTGCAGTGGCATATAGGGGTGTTCCAAATTTTTTTCTGAAGCTTCTCACTTGAAGAACTCTATACCTCACCCAAAAACTGACTCTAGAGAAACATAAAACGCCTACTCGTAACCCGATGAACAATCCCATGACGTAGGCATCATCGTGAAACATCAATGGGATTCGAACGATATTGGGATAGTTCTTCAGCCGAGGAGCCTGGTCGATCGGAGACATTTTCACCAAAAAGTGCCACCCCTATCCGAAAAAGTGCTATAAATACGAACCCCTATCGTGGTACGTGTCTGTTGGCAAAAAAAAAAAAAATTACCAGGTAACAACTTGCTTCATTCTGACCTCCGTTGTCTCCTCGGGGGGAAGCTCGCGGCTGCGCGATCCTTTCATAACCCGCCTTCCAGTCGACAAAGGTCTGAATCTTCGCTTCGATTATGGCGAAACGTTTATATGAGAACAGCAACAACAGTCATCAACCATCATCATCATCAACAACAACAACAACAACAACAGCAGCAGCAGCAACAACAGCGACACACACATTGTGCCGCTTCGTTCTGACCTCCGTTGCCGCTTCGGGGGGAAGCTCGCGGCCACGCGATCCTTTCATCAAACGCCTTCCAGCTGCCAAAGGTCTGAATCTTCGATCGGAGGACCCCGAAGGCTCGCCGCTGCTGTCCCCGTGTCCGTTCTACAAAAGACAAAGCGAGTACAGCACAGCAGCGGTTTAGAACCGCATCCACGTTTTGTGGAACAAACCACTTAGATTTTATAACATTATTTCAAAAATATGTCACCTGTGAGTTCGACCAATTGAGTGGTCGATACTCCTTTTTGCAAGCTGCGTGATACCTCGGCCGCGCGTTTTTACTTTTACAGACGTATTCCTCGTTTGAGTACATAGGTCAATGACTCCCCTGGATGCTATCAGGGTCAACAGGACAATCTTACCAAGGGCGATTTCGGTCCATAATCATTCTGCGCACTGACACTATACAACCACGTTGATTTTTTTATTACGGGGGAACACAGTAATCAGGACCAAATCTATTTAGTAAAAACGGCGGAATATATAGGTTTTTTGTTCATGTCGTGCGTCCTGATTACCATGGTCCTCCGTAATACCACGGGGGAACACAGTAATCTAGTAATGAGGAGTAATCTAGTAATGAGGACCAAACATAGTTAGTAACAACAGTGTAATATACAGGTTTTTGTGTGTATCGTAGGTCCTGATTACTATGGTCCTCCGGAATAGAACACTTTTGCAGTTCTTACGGGTTAACCTTACCCCTTAGAACCGCACACACGTTTTCGGGGACAACTTACTTGGAATTAGTGTGTGACACATGCTGCGGTTAAGGTGCACCCTTTTTTTTCCGAGGCTCCTCCTCACTTGAGGAGTTCTATACCCCCCACCCAAAACCTTGTTTCGACCAAAAACTAAAAAGTGAAACCCGATGACCAAAAACACCCCCTGGCCTAGGTATTAAAAAGTATTCATATTGCAAAAGAAGAATAAAATGACATTCCGACGATTTTGGGGTTAAGGAGCCTCGTTACTCAGAAAAAAAAATGGTCAAAAAAAGTGGCACCTCTCTCGTAGCACGCATCGGTTCGCCGTGGTACTTAGTATAAGGGTTAACGTGTGTGAGAACTGCGCGTGAGTGGATGCTTTTGCTGTGGCAGGGGTGTACCAGGTACCCAATTTTTCTGAGGCTGCTCACTTGAGGAGCTCCCAAAAACTGAGTTTTAAGAAAAAATTGAAAGGGCAACCCGACGAACAATCCCATGGCCTAGGTATACAAACCAAACAGTGTTGTAAAACACGAATAGTTCTCGTCAGCTAGAAAAATTCTGACCATTTTTTTTTTTTTTGCTCATCCCATTTATTATCTTCGCATTTTATCTTTCTCCTTCTCCCTCCCTAGTCGTAACTCAGATCCGGGGTCACTTAGCAGGCTCTTCTCCCCCCTCCCCACTACGGTACGCGCCTTCTTTTTTATCACAAGAAGAATTCAGCATTTTCTTCCCTCATCGACTCGCATCGAATTGTGCTTACCCACGGTATAAAGCGCTCTCGGCAGTTGGTGTCTCAGAAAAAGAAACCGCGATACCGAGATTCGAACCCGTGACTCCAACCTTAGTAGTCTTCGAGGTTTTCACTTTGACCACCGGAGCGACAAGTATTTCATTACCTCCAAACAATTACATCATCATGCTACGATACTCATTTGTATATACAACCAGCCGTGTTTGCGTGTTGCGCGATGCCGTGAGCGCTCCCGATTGGCGGTGATACTCATTATTAGACATTTCCAACCATTTTGCCCCGTGGCACGTCGTGGCCCCGATTGGATGCCCTGGCCAAGCATCTATTAATTGTTCTTATAATTAATCTTATAATTAATATGAATAATTCTCAATTGAAAACCGTTTTCTCAACTTATAAAATCCAGTGTATGATATTATATTTGTTTGATCGTCACTTTTTTTCCTTCGTTGTTTCCCCTGTGCCAGATCACATCTATGGGCCATGACGGTTTTTTTTCCGTCATGGATCACAGGTCACAGATGGTTGCTGCCACCGACGGTTGGTTGGGTGGTGTCATCTGCTTTGTTGCTATCTGGTGGGTGTCTGTTTTTGCTTTGTTTTCATTTTTGTCGTGGCGTCTTGTTTCACTCAATTTTTGTTCTTCCCGGATATCTCTTCCTTCCTCCGTGCGTTCTTTATTCTCTCTTACTTTCGAGTTTTCATTTTTATATTTTTTGTTTTTTCTTCTATCTTATTATTCTTTTATTTCTTCCTTGCAAATAGTCTGGTCTGCTGGCTTGCATATGTTGCCGTTTTCACTACCTAAGCGAGTAAATGCCACTCGCGCGAGTGGCTCTACAGTATGTACACCTCGCTCAAAAACGAACGTAAGCATCTATATAATATAATACATTGCTGGCTCGGTGTAACAAATTAATCCGAGGCGGCGGTGCACATCGCGAAACCGAAAAGCACAAAAAGATAAATGTACAAAAGCGGTTGGGTATATATTCGCGTGGGTGCCCCTAAATGTGACCACCCTACCGTTGTCTTGGTTATAAAGTATTCCCTTCTCTCCCCGGAACTCCCTCCCTAAGCCTTCGCATTCCGTATTATTGTATCAATCGCACAGCGGGGTGCAACGTGCAACATCCCGACAGCAAGGCGCTTCCCATTGAATTCTGAAACGGCACGATAGCAGCTTCTGACGAGGAGAGTAGGGAGGCAGTACATATTTATGGTTTTTTGACGAGCTCCGAATAATAATTTCCTAGGAATTTCCTTGAGTCGTTTGCTGGCCGGCATCGTACAGAGGTACCCGTCAGTCTGCTTTTGCTTTTGGTTGCAGAAAGGTTCTGAGCTATCATTGGCCGACGCGTCTCGCGACGGTTTTGCTGTTCTCGAGGGACTTTCCCAGCTGTCTCAGCACCGAGCCAGCACCAGCTACTACTGCTGCTATAGGGTTAGGGTTAGGCAACACCACTACTACTGCTGCTATAGGGTTAGGAGTTTGGTTGGTTGATTGGTCTGTGTCTGTGGTTGATGGTTGGTGTGGGTGATTGGTAGTTGGTGTTGTTGGTGGCTGGTGGCAGGCAGTAATGGGCAGGTGGGCAGGTATTTGGCAACGTTGCACGGGAGGCAAGAAAAAAAGCTACAGCAGTAGGTGGCCCCTTTCACGGGACCATATTGCGTCCGGGCGGAGAAGTCCCTCATATATATATATGTTAATTTTGTTTTGCTCTTCCCATCTGTTATCTTCGCACTTTTCTTTCTCCTTTTCCCTCCTCAGTCGTAACTCAGATCCGGGGCCACTTAGCAGGCTCTTCTCCCCCCCCTCCCCACTACGTACGGTACGCGCCTTCATTTTTATCGCGAGAATAATTCAGCACTTTCTTCCCTCGTCGACTCGCGTCGAATTGTGCT
>JAYJMJ010000218.1:4143752-4154133 GCA_036873875.1 Laminaria ephemera | reverse complement strand
TGGGGAGGGGGGAGAAGAGCCTGCTAAGTGGCCCCGGATCTGAGGTACGACTAGGGAGGGAGAAGGAGAAAGAAAAGTGCGAAGATAATAGATGGTATGAGCAAAAAGAAAAAAGAAAAAGAAAAAAAGTGAGGAGCCTCAGAAAAAATAGAAATTAGGTGCACCCATATCGTAGCGTGCGTCCCTACAACCGCACATCCATCTTTTTGAAGGCACGGCCCATCACGAGCGCAAGGCCACGGCCACCCAACAACTGCAAAACCATATTGAACTCCTCAGGCTACGGGTACCCAACAACCGAATAACCACATTAGGCCCCTCTTCCCCCATCCCTCCTCCGCAATCTTTCGTCCAGCTTCCTACCTTGCCGCCTTGATCTGTCACGTCGTCACGCCCCCAGGGCAGCAGGCTGTTTCCACCACCACCACCACCTCCAGACGGCGGCTCTGGGAGGGCGAAATTGCATACTAGGACCACCGTAGGGAGTTGGTACTGAAAACAGGGCGTACAAGCAACAGGGAAGAAAACGCGTTGCACGTGAGTTTTTCATTTACAAAAAAGCTTTTTGCGAAGCAGGATCTACCGTAGCATGGTTCCAACAGCCACCCTCTCCTCCTAAATATGCCACCCACCATCAGCCCCAAAACCCCGCCACTTCCCCCCATTTCCGCGTCTCCAGGCCAAGAGTGCTCCCTCGACCGTAGGGTTTCCACACATATAACGAGGCCTGTTTCACCAGGGGTAGTCATGTTCTTAAATATGCCACCCATCCTCATCTCCAAACCCCCACCACTTCCCCCCGTTTCCGCGTCTCCGGGCCAAGAGCACCCCCTCCACCGTAGGGTTTCCACAAATACAACGAGGCATTTTCTACCAAGGGTACCCATCCTCCTAAACATGCCACCTATCCTCACCTCCAAATCCCCACCACTTCCCGCGTCCCCGGGGTTGGCGACGCACCCACAGCGTACTGTGAAGTGTGCTGCGTGTCCGAACTTTCCTTCTCTCCTGTGTTCGCCAAAACCCGCCCAAGGAAAAACGACGCCGGCGAAATGTCAGGATATGACGCCGACCGTGCCGAGAAGGCATAGCAATGTGTGACAATGTATTGGTGGCGGGTATACGAGGGGAGGGGCCGAGACAAAACCATGCAGATATCTAGGGGATGGGTGCCACGATAGTTAACGTCGTAGCATTATTTGGCCAGTACATTTCTAACTCACAAGGCTCCTTCACTGAAGAACTACGCGATAGCGTTGGAATGCCATTTGTGTTTTACAATAGCATTTGTTAAATACAGCCATGAGATTGATAATCGGTTTGCACTTTTCATATTTTCTCAAAGTCAGGCTTGAGCGAGATATAGGGCTTCTCAAGTGAGGAGCCCCACAAAAGTTAGGCACGATCAGCCGCGGAGCCAGGTTATTTATTTATTCATATATTTTTTAATCTCACTTTTGCTTTCCAGCTTCTGGACAAAAGCCGCGGTCACAGGTGTCGTCCCTTCTCCCCCCCAGTACGTGCCTTCATTTTTATCGCGCAGAGGGTTCAGCATGCCCAACGCTCGTCGATTTTGATCGAATGTTTGCCAACTCACGCTCTCGCACTTTCCGCAAGTCATTTTTTTACACAAGAAAAAGTCGCTATCCTACGTCGAAGCTATGCCCGTCGACTCACGCTATGGTAGGGGTGCACATATATATTTTGAGGTTCCTCACCTCAGGAGGTTTATTCTGTACTGCCTTCGAGGAAAAATGAAAGTGCCACCTGATGAACAATCCCATGGCCTAGGTGTAAAGCGCACAACAACATAAAACACGTCTTCGTATCACACTGCTGTTGACCCTGGTGCTAACTAGTACTAAGGGGACTCGCCGACCTACAATCCTTCATGAGGACATGCATACACATCCCGTAACACGCGCGATCGGAGTACCACACACAGCTTGCAAAGATGAGTTTCGACGAAATCCTCGATCTCACAGCTCTAGTGTATTTTCAATTTTTGTTATAAAAACACGTGGCGGATTCCAACGATACTATTATTAAGTAGTTCCTCAGTTAACGAACTCCGCCAGCCAGAAACAATTCGGCAACAAAACGTGCTACCCCCAATCTCGTAGCACAAGCCCGAACCCAAAAAGGCCGTGCAGCATGGGAAAGAAAACGACGAGGAGAAACACAAACGGTAGTCCAACAACATTGGGTAGTTCTTCAGCCGGCGAACCACGTCAGTTAGAAGTAATTTGCCTAAAACGTGCTACCGCCAACATATAGCACGCCTCTTACATCGAAACCCAAAAAGTTCTACCCTTACCGCAGCACGCACCCTACGTCGAAACCCCCAAAACTATATCCCGATCATAGCACGCGTCCCTGACCCCTAACCGATCGAGGCTGCGGTAAAGGGGTACCCCCATTTTCTCTGCCGAGTTTAGGCGGCACGCGCGGGTGGGTCGATACCTTCTCCAAACCGGACTTAAGCATAGTTTGTTGGCGCAGCGTAACAAACCATTCCAGGGTGGTGCATATCGCGAAACCGAAGAGCACGTGACAGGCAGTCGCTCGCGCGAGTGTGGCTCTGACCCGATAAAAAGTGAGACCCTAGAAGTGACTGAAAACGACTACCCTAGCCTTGGGTCAGCCCATGCCGGTCGTGTGTCACCTGTGGAGGTCTAGGTAGACGGTGCCCAGCACGCCGTCCTTGTCATGGCGCAGCACCAGCTTGCGCACTCCCCCTTCTTGCCCGTTCGAACCAGCCGCCCAGTTCTCCCCTTGCTCGATCGGCACCTTTTATTGTTAGGGTGGGTCATTTAGCAGCTGATTAGCATGATTGGTAGGGCTGTGAGCCGGGTGGACTTCACGGCTAGTTGTTAGCAGGGATGGTAGTAACCCCTGCCTAAAACTAACTTACCGGAAACTCACTTATTTTCAGCTTTTGGCATTACCCACCCGTGATAACCCGTAACCCGGGGATCGCCTTCTTGATGTATTCCTGGCTTTGGAGTACCAAGTTAGCCTTCACGAAGGAAGGGTTTCCACTGAATATGCACGCGTTTTTACCCCCGGGATAGGGGACATATCATATAAAAACCACCCCGATTTTTCATGTTACCCACCAGGCAGATTCATAACCAGTGATTACCGGTACCTAGGTTATTACCATCCCCGGTTATTAGTTGGGTGGTGGGTCGTTTCGCAGCTGATTATCATAGTGGGTATGATAGGACTGTAAGTTTGCTGGACCTGACGACCAGCTAATAGTTGGGTGGTGGAGTAAAAGCCCACTAACTGACTTGGTCTGGTTATCACGGCTGTGGTCGTCTTGTCTTGCAATTTGTCGTATTTCGAAAGTTATTAGCCGAAACAGATCGGCCAAACAGTTCTGCACGGACCATAGGGCCGTGAGTTCGCTTGAATTTACGGCTAGTTAGTTGGGTGGTGGAGTGGGTGGGTCGTTTTGCAGCTGATCATCATAGTGGATACATGGGACTGTGAGTTAGCTGAACTTCACGGCTAGATATAAGTTGGGTGGTGGAGTAAAAGCTAACTATCTGATGTGTTTTTTTTTGTAAACACCACACCTCAAACCATAACCGCGCCAGTCAGATGCAAAGACGCAGAACTCTGCAAATTACCGCACGCAGCATACTGTGATACCTAGCTAGCCAATTAATACGAAGCCAGCTGGAAAATTGTAGTTACTCAACCGACGGCCCAAATAGTTGGTGATGTTCACGCCTCGGCCAGGGGGGAAACTCATTGATTCGAGCGGACAACAGAAAAGAGAGCACGCCAGGGAGTGACACTAAATAGTGCTTCGTTCACAAGAGTGGCTGTCAAGAGAAAGCATACTTCTGTAATTTGCTTGGACGTTACGTCTGCGTCCATCGCTCATCATACCTGATCCAAGGAGATATCGAACAGCCCACGACAGACCATTTGGAGTCCCTCCAGGCAGCCTCCCAGCGTGAAGTACTCCGACAATGACCTCCCGTCAAGGTTACACCTTGTCCCGTAGAGAGAGAAAGCAAGGGGCGAGGGGGGAGGAGGTCAGATGAGCCCTGTGTGCCCGTAGAATGATTTTGTCAGGTTACCACCTTGTTCCGTAGACAGAAAGCAAGGGGGGTTGCGGGGACGTCAATTGAGACCCGTGTGCTCGTCAAGTGGGTTAGCCAGGTTACACCTTGTTCCGTAGAGAGAGCAAGCAAGGGGGGGTGTACTCATTTCATGCATTGCCGTAGTCTTAAGACCATAGACCCTCGCATCCCTACAATGCCGGCACGGAGCACGTCGGGTTTTCACCGACCAGGCAGACATCGCGTGCATCAAGCGCGAAGCGCCGTGAGGTGTTCGACGAGTCGCATGAAGGGTGAGCTGCATCCTGCTAAGAACCACTTGTGAGGCGGACGTCCGCACTTTGTGTGTATTTTCTTGCATATGGATGACAGCTTCGAATTAATTTATTTGTTTTCTGGTGTGGCCACTTCCAGATAGAGCAATGGGGATGCTATGTAACTGCCTCGTGGGTGCCTTCCCATATGCACACTACGTGATATCATTTCCCTTGCGCGGAGTTAAGGTTCTCCACTCCGCACAATATGATCTAACTCGACCACCATCTTGGTTTCCACCAAAACATAAACACGAGGAAAAAATAGACGGTACCCTGGTGGTCTAGCTAACGCAGTGAGAGGCGTGTTTTACAGCGTCGTTGCCAACCGACGCCAACCCCAGGGGTCAGGGGGGAAGGGTAAGGGGAGAGGGGCTTATAACGAGTCCTACATCACCGAGGCCTGAGATGCGCAACTTGATGCTCGAAGGGCTACAAAGCTACAACCGCTGACCAGGCCGGAGAGGAAAGGGGTTGAAGACAAGGGCGAGAGAGCGGGGGGTGGGTGGGTGGGGGGGGTACTCATTTCATGCATGGTCGTAGTCGTATGACCATAGAGGGGGGGGTTCCAGCAACTACAAGACCGACGAATCCACAAGGCGACAAATCCACAAGACAACAAAGACCCTATTCACAGAAGTACGGGAGGCTAAGGACGTACGATTAAACCGGTGCACGCACCTTCTTCTGGCGGTTTTCCCTCCCCTGTACGAGAGCTCGTTCGCGCAGCCCGCGCGGATGGAGCTACCCGTGTTCGCCACCGTCTGCGCTTTCCACCTACATGCCGACACCCCCGGTACACGGCCATTCGTTAGAAACAGCGGTCATCCCCTTTAGAACGGCGAAAAGCATTCCACGCTAATTCCAAGCAGTGTTTCCCCAAAAACTCGGGTGAAGCTCTAAAAGAGTGACTTGGCTGGACTTCATGGTAACTATTTGTCGGGTGGCGGAGTTAAAGCCAACTAACTTGACTTAGTTTTTTTTCCGGCAGTGCGTGGTATTTTGCTACGGGAGGTGGTTGTTAGTAAGAATCGGGCATACCTTGGTCAAGTTTCTCAATTTAGACCATATTGGATACAGTAGTGGTTCCACTGTAGCGCCGGTATGTGCCAGCCAGTAGATACCGGCACTACAGCGGCAACCAGCGCTACTCCGCATACTGTCACTACTGGTTGTTCCCATCCGTGCCAAGCGATTTCACGGGCACTGTAGCGGGTAACCGGCACTACTCAACCAGCGTTACAGAAGGACCACTATTGCACCAAAGCAGAAAGGAAAGGTTTCGATCAGACAATGCCACCACAGCACTTTTCAAGTGGTACCTTTTACTCTTTTCAACGAGGTTTAGCGCAAATATTACATAAAAGGATGGTTGTTAGGGCTGGGAGTTGGCTGACCATAAGTCGCCGGGTAGTTATTGGTTGGCTAGGTATTGCAGTCAGTTGCATTCGGTAATTAGCTGATTTCTGCGTCTTTGCATCTGACTGGCGCGTTTGTGGCTGGACTTATTAATAGTGTTTATAAATAAACACTAAGTCAGTTAGTTGGCTTTACTCCGCCACCCAACCAAAACCTAGCTGTGAAGTCCAGTCAATTCACAGCCCTGGTGATTGTACAGCAGTAGTCTAGTGCGAGAGCGCTGGCGGCACCGGCGTTGCTGTGAACTGACCTGTGTCCGTTGGCGTCTCTCTCGAGACCGTGACGTGCCAGTTTCTTCGTTCGAGACGCAACCTGTACACGGATAGGCGGGAGGACGCGCGGGCAGGGAGGGTTCGCAAAGTCTTTTTGAGCTACGATAGCTACAATTCCAAAACCGCCAATTGTCGACGGGTGAGCGGGGGGACGCGGGAAGGGCGGGTTCGCAGAGCCGTTCTGAGCTGCGATACCTGCAAGTCCATTCAACACCGTCAGCAAAAAGGTTAATGATTTAGGCGTTCTGAGCTACGGTACCCAAACTTCCAACATCGCCACCAACAATGTTCAGGATTTAGTTCCTTCGTCCGAGACGCAGCCTGGCCACGGATGGAAGGGAGGGCGCGAGGCAGGGCGAGATATATAGCAGAGCCGCTCTGAGCCATTATAACTACGATTCCAATGCTGCTAGCTGGGCGGGAGGACGCGGGACAGGGCGGGTTCGCAGAGCCGTGTCTGAGCTGCGACAGCTACGATTCTAACATCGTCAAGACAAGGTCAACCCCTTTAGAACTGAAACCAATCAGTGACTCCCCTGGATGCTGCCAGGGTCGACAGGACATTTGAAAATAATTTTATAAAAGATATATCCGACAAAGCACCGCACTGCGAGGGTTTCTTCTGGTCTCGAACATGCAATGTTACGGTGTTGGCCTAAAACGCCTGCGAAGGCTCAGGCATGCCATCGCATCAATCGGTCTCACCTACAGCTCAAGTATTTTATATAAAATAAATATAAATAATTATATATAACATATATATATAAACAATTTTGATATAAAATATACCTGGTACGGAATACCTGGTATCCGACAAGGCACCCACCTGAGACGACTTCTTCTGGTCTCCCCCCTTTCCGGCGGCCGCCTTGGTCATCTTTTTCACGGACTCTTCGAGGTGCTTCCGCTGCCTGTCCAAATTGCCTTGAGTGCGGTTCGCGGCCGTATCATGGTCGGACTTTGTCTGCGAAAGCATTGGGCACCGTCGGACAATGTGATGACAAGATCGCTATCTATTAACCCCTTCGAGACTTCAGTGGGAACTCTGGGACCTCGATGGGAAAAATTGACGACAGAAAAAATGTTTATATTCACGGACTCTTCGAGGTGCTTGCGCTGTCTATCCAGGTTTCCTTGAGTGCGGTTCGCCGCTACATCGTGGTCGGACTTTGTCTGCAACAGCACCGCGGGGCAGGACGGAGTCGTGGCAAGGCAGGGTTTCCACTTTTGAGTCAAAACGTTTGCCAGCAGCGGGGCTTCTCAACCCAGGCGCTACCTATATTTGGATCATCTGTTGTATTTGGGGATCAGATTTGGATCAGATGTGTATTTGGAGATCATGTTTGGATCAGATTCGTAAAACTTGGGGACCATCTTTGGATCAGATGTGTATTTGGGGATCATATTTGTTAATGATCTGTTGTATTTGGGGATCACATTTGGATCAGATGTGTATTTGGACATCATGTTTGGATCAGATTTGTAAAACTTGGGGGATCATCTTTTGGATCAGATGCGTATTTGGGGATTCATATTTGTTAAATACCTACCCCATGGGATGGTGCATCGGGCTTGCATTACAAGTTTTCTCGGTCTCGGTTGTTGGGTCATGTGTAGATCACTTCAAGTGAGGAACCTCAGAAGAAATTGGCGTTCCCCTATTGTAGCCTGTGTCGACGCGCGAAGCATAAGCGAACCGAGAAGCGCGACTTTCCGTGCGACAGAGCAGCGTCTGAAAACCAACAAGCATCTGTGTATGAGAGCAACGTATACAACAGCGGTTCTTGGTGTTCTTGTTGGCGGTGGTGGTGTTGTTGTTGTTGTTCCGGGCGGGGGGGGGGGCTTTCTTTCGTTCGTGATTTCGCCTTTACGTTTCGGGAGGGGGACCTCCATATTTCGTTTTGTGGTTTCACCTTTATGAACGCGGAGATTTCGGGGAGAGAGGGCGGCGTACTCAGTTGTTGCTTGCCAAGTCTTTTGACCATTGATCACACATCCCTTTCCAGACGGAGCACCGTTCCTACACTTAACAGAGACACCTCCAAAATTTGGGCGCTCACTACGTTGTTTCCATATACTATTTCGGGGGGGGGGGGGGGGCGGGGCTCATTATTTCGGTCGTGTTTTCACCTTTACGAACGCGGAGTAGTTTCCCGGGTAGTAGGTGAGCTCTTTAAGGCGGAAGTGGATCACATCTGTCGAAACTGCGTCTAGAAACGCCGCATCGTGCGAAACAATGAGCACCATTGTGTCCCCTATCCCCGTCATAAGTTGCCTCGACAGCCACAGCACCCCCTCTAGGTCGAGATGGTTGGTGGGCTCGTCCAGAAGAAGCAGATCTGGCACACACCCGCAATAAAAACGGCGTTAAAAAACGGAGTTAAAAAACGGCGTTAAAAAAACGGAGTTAAAAAATGGAGTAAAATAAAAATTGCGTTAAACAAAGGGCGTGGAGAAATGGCGTATAGCTGCTCCATCACTGCTGCGAGACCGTGCGGGGGCGGGGGCGTTGTTAACGAACAAAAATATCACAATAAAAACGCGAGTCGTGTAATTTTGTCACGAAACGTGTCACTGATTTTTCTTTGAGAATATCAAGAAAACTTGATATCAGTCATGATTCGTGCCAAAAAACGTGACAAAAACCAAAATCTTGAAACGACGCCTGTATTTTAAAGTGTCACGTTCCGTGATGTTTCGTCAAGAATGGTGATTTTTTCGTTTGTTAGGACCGAACCTTCGACGACACGTAAGTGTGAGGGGAAAACCCGTCCACGGGTAGTTTGGTTGCGAAGATGGCTCGATGATACCCGGAGCAGCCATGAGGCGTGAAGAAGGAAGTAGAACCTTCTACTGGCATATATTATCAGGTCATGAGACTAAAATGAACGAGACCAAGATGAAGTGTACCCGCGCACAAGTTTCCGCTCAAAGTGGTGGTGGTGGTGGGGGGGGGGGGGGGCATCCCTAAGCATACCTCAAAGAGGTAATCAATTTGTCATTTACGATAGACGATGCGGAAGTGAGGGGGGGCGGGGAGAGGAGGCTAGCGTCCCTAAGACCATCTTGCAGAGGTAGCCAATGTATCATTTCCAAGTAGCCTGCCTAGTACCATGCAAAGAGTAACCGACATATACAGAAGACGGCGCGGGACACATCTCGCTCCAGGGTGGAACTGTCGTTCTCCGAGACGAAACGACACAAACTTTGCAACCGCGTTATCGCTTTCCCCCCAAACGACCTCCGGCGTTTCACCTGGTTTGCAGAACAAGGCGCATGCGAGAGAAACTCTCGTCATCCACCCCCCGCTCAGCTCAGAGGTAGGACACGACATGCGCGTCTCACTGAACCCTAGCCCCTTTAGGATGGTCGTTGCGCGGCCTTCTGCGTCGTGGGCGTCCTACGATCGCGGTAACGGTAACGAAACGTGGCGGGAATCGGGGCAGGTCAGTCACGCGTAAATTATGGCGGTTCTTGCGACCACTGTCCAACAATCTTGTTCTAAGGGACCGACCGGGCCGAAACGCGACGTCCCGGGATGGGAGGGGAAGGGATGGAACGCGACGTTCCGATGGGATGGGACGAGACGGGACGGGACAGGGCGTGACGTCCCGGTATGGGATGGGATGGAATGTGTGCGACGTTCCGGGATAGGATTGGACGGGACGGGACAGGGATCGACGTCTCGAGATGGGATGGGACGGGAAGAGACGGGATGGGATATGGGATGAGATGAGATAGGATGGGATGGGATGGGATGGCATGGAACACGAAGCTGGGACAAGTCGTACTTACTACTTTCCGCGCGATTGAAAGCCGCCTCTCACCAGCAGCCGACTGCTACTCGTAGCTCAGTGGTTATTGCATATCTCTTAACAGACTATCAAGCTGGGCCAACGCGAACGAAACGCGCGGAAAACTCGCATCTCACCAGCACATCGAGGCCCTCATAAACCTCCTCCAACCGTTCCACCTTCTCCTCCAACAAAAGCTCCCCAATCTCCTTTCTTAAGGCCGACATCGACGATAACGGGGAAGAAGGCGGTGGCGGTGGCGGTGGACGCTGGGACGACCCCGAATTATCCCCTCCCTCGCGGCCTGAGGTGTCTTCGTTGTGTGTCCCGGCGGAAGGAGCCTCCGAGTCCTCTTCCAGAATTTGTGCTTCTTGTTGAAGGGCGACCAATCGCTCCGACACAGTGGCCTCGAGGCGTTCCGTGGCAGCCGTCAGCTGCGCTTGCTGGGACACAGCAACCTCAGCCAGGAGCGTCTTGGTACTCGTGGTATTGCTTGCGGCGTT
>JAYJMJ010000218.1:4075498-4091524 GCA_036873875.1 Laminaria ephemera | reverse complement strand
CGAAACTCATCTTTGCAAGCTGTGTGTGATACTCCGATCGCGCGTGTTACGGGTTGTGTATGTCCTCATGAAGGATGGATATAGGTCGGCGACCCCCCTTAGTGCTAGTGAACACCAGGGTCAACAGTATGATACGAAGGCGTTGGTCTTAATCAAGCTGTGCACGGAAACTATAAATTTCTTAGTGGGGGACAAAATCTGACTGCTATAGAACGTTTATGGCTGCTGCCGATTGTACTTCATGCTGTTTGACGACACCAGACAACCCCGACGCTCTAATTTGCTCATAGATTGCAGTTACTCTGCAGTACAACGAACGCACAGGAACCATACATAGAAAGTGCGTGTCCCGAACAGCAGCAGATCCTACACGTCAGACGTAGGAAGCTCCACACATTAGATGTAGGAGGCCGAAGAGGAGCTAATTACCACGACTTACTCGTTGTTTGGAATCTGCCGCCGTCTACAGTATCCCTCGGTTGATGCACGCCCTTTTTTTTTTTTCATCACTTTTACTCTCCAGCTGAACTCGCAAGAGGTTTTACCCTCAGCGACCTTCTGGACAAGCCGGGGTCACAGGTGTCTTCCCTTCTCCCCCCCGATACGGGCCTTCATTTTTATCGCGCATAGGGCTCAGCATTCCCACTTTTCAGCTTTTTATGCTCGTCGATTTTCATCGAATTTTGCTAACTCACGCTCTCGCGCTTTCCGCTAGTCAAATTTTACGCAAGAAAAAAGTCCCTACGAGCACGAGTATGCACTCGGCGAGACTTGAACCCACGGTCTTGACTTTAGTTGGGACGAGATTCACCTACTACTCCATCGGGGACGTCCACTATTTTCCAATGCACCTGTTCTTGAATAATCACCCTCACCTACTACAGTACAAGACACCTACTTGTAGTAAGGAACAGGATAGTAATACAGCCAGGTCGAAACTTACAGGAAATTATGAAATTCGGGAGCACTCTTAAATTTAGTTTTCCAGCCTGACCCAGTATTCCTGTTTCTTACTAGGTGCTACACGGTCTCTGGCTGGCAGCTTCGTCGAAAAGTCTGTTTCAGTGTCTTGGTATACAACATGGACCCGCCAAGAAGAATAACCTACGTATCTATTTTGACCAAGACTTGAATTGAAACCCTATTTTTACAAAAAATTCAAAATACACTACAGCTGTGACATCGAGGATTTCGTCGAAACTCATCTTTGCAAGCTGTGTATGATACTCCGATCACGCGTGTTACGGGGTGTGTGTGTCCTCATGAACGATTATTGTGAGACTAACCTTGAGCAACCTTGGGCATAGGCAATTTTATGCATGGGAGTTTAGTCTAGCGCTCGCCGTTGAGTACGATTTCTGAGTACAAATTTCTTAGCGTCACCCAAAAAGTGAGCATGAGGTTCTTGTTCGTGGGGTTACACTGTACTGAATGGCGACTAATGATCAATTTCAACCTGAATATAGCGTAAACACTTACCCTATCGGTGCAGAGGCGAGGGTGAAGAGGCGGAGGTAGCTACCTGGGCCACATCCACATGCACCATGACAAACGGCAAGCAGGTGAGCACCAATAGTTTCACACATGAGACAGATCAGGTCTCTATATTGATTGTCTGTGTATTTCAGGGAAGACAGATCCGTAGTCAACATGATCTACATGACCTATAGATCATGTTGCCGGGTGTCGGCCAGATGATCTGAATGATCTAGCACATGTTTCCCGGGTTGGATCTGTACTACACCGATCCTGCACAACATGCCATGACGAGAGATATAGGATCTAGGTGATCTAGATCGTGATCTGTCCAATGTGTGAACCGTTTAAGGAGGCGATTGCAGAGACAGTTGCTTTTTAAGCGGGGGTTTCGAGCGACGTGTGGTCTTTGGCACGATGCTTGCCCTCGTCGCAGCTTGTACATCGAGCGGTAATTACCGTATACTATAATCAAGATAGCACACACCCTTGGCACGATTTTCGAAGCTGATGTTCTCGACAACGGGGAGAGAGCAAATGCACAGCAATTGGTATATGGAACGATAAGATAGCGACGACGATCTTGACGAGATCTGCCCAAGGCCACGAGTTTCGTTGCATGCTTCCCCCTTGATTAAGAGAAAATCGAGTTTGAAATTCAACCCAGGGGTTGTGCTATTTTGCGTGTTAAACGGTAGCCGCATTGCTCGTCGGCGTGGCGATGATCTTTCTCCTTGCTCCGAGAGGTTTACCGCGAGCACCGTACTTTGGACTCTCTCCAAATTTGTGTACCTCAAAAAGCGATACAGTAGTTGCCCTGGTTATTGATGCTGCTGTAAACAGACAATAGTGGCTGCTGTACGTTCAGCTTGTATGTGCATATGCAGATAATCATCAATTTCGTGCTACGTTAGAGGTAGCAGTTTTTGGCTGAAATGTTTTGTGAAGGACGATTTCAATATTGGTTTGAAATATGTTTTGTTGTATACCTGGGCCATGGGGGTTGTTCGTCCGGTAGAACTTAATTTTTCTTCAAAATCAGTTTTTTTTGTCTGAGGTATAGAGCTCCTCAAGTGGGGAAGGAGCGCCTCCGAAAAGGATGGTGTTGCAGTACCCCGACCGCAGAAGAGGCAGTAGCATGCGTCTACTGCGGGCCGGGTGTAAATTATAATCATATTGCAGGCAAGCCTACCCAGCAGGCTACTGAGTTCTCCACGGTTTTGCACATTTAGATCCTTCACTCAAGTCGGTCTAGGTTAACAAACCACATCTCGTCATCATCGTAAGCCTTCAACAAAGTCATTCTTTGGTGCATTGGCACATGCTACTAATGGTACGATAGAGGTGCACCATTTTGTTTCTCGGGCTCCTCACTTGAGGAGCTCTGAAAACCTCACCCAAAAACTGAGTTTGAGAAGAATGAAAGTGCAACACGACGAACAAACCTATGGCCTACCTGCATAAAAAAATCATATATTGCAAAACAAGAATGACATTCCGACGGTTTTGGGTTAAGGAGCCCCGTCATTCAGAAACAAAAAAAGCCGAAAAGTGCTGTCTCTATCGTAGTACGCATCCAATAACCCTTGAAATACGGGTCTTCGCCCATACACCCGAAGACGCAGACTACGGCAAGGGACAGCACGTCTTGGCCAGAACAATTCCCCAACTCAAGGAGCTATCCAGCATCGCTATGGAAGCCTCATTTGTGTTTTACTCTATTGTTCGTTAAATACCATAGGCCATGGGACTGTAAATCGGGCTAAACTTTCAGTCTACCTCAACGTCAGGTTTGAGTGAGGCACAGAGCCCGTGAAGTGAGTGACGCTTGCTACTAGTAGTAAGGTGGAGGTGCACCTCCTAATTTCCGACGATCCTCACTTGAGAAGCTCCATACCCCACCCAAACCTCGACTGTGACAAGCGTTGTTCGCTTAACATCGATGGACAATCCCATGGGCTAGGTGTACAACTGGCAAGTTTGGAAAACACAAACGTGATTCCACAGATATTCGGTAGTTCCTCAGTTGAGGGGTCCGTCGTACAGAAACCATTTGGCCCCACTGTAGGACGCAATGAGTAGCTTCAGCAAAACGTACGAGTATCCTGACGCATCGACACCAACACACCGCTTCCAACACAAAAACACGATTTATCCCCCCTCCCCCCCCCCCCCCTCAGGCAGCTTGGGCCACCATGGTTTCGGGTGAAAACGACCCTTCACTATCCTCTACGCCCTCTAAGGACAATACCATCCTTACCGGATCCGACCTAGTCAAAGGGGGAGACGCACCAATCCTGCTCGCTTCAGATACTCTTGGCCGGGTGGGTCTCTTGCGCTATCCCGCACCGTTGCCCGACCCCTCTGCTTCTGCTCTAGCTCCGAAAGATGTCGCAGGTGAGGTTTCACAGCTAGAGACGAGTTTTCGAGCAATGCTACGGTAGGGAGTTGCAATCTTTTCAGATTTTTTTGGCCCAAAGGTTTTGTCACTGACGGAACTCCTGAACTGAAGACGCGTGCTACGATGCTATAGGTATTAGTAGCAACGTTTTGGCCGAAATGTATTCTGAAAAACGGGGCTCCTTCCAAAATCGTCGGAATTTCGTTTTTTTTTTGCCATATTTTTTGTAGTTGTGTACCAACCAGTAGCACGTTTTTGGCTGAAAGGTATTCTGGATAACGGGGCTCCTTAACCCAAAATCGTCGGAATTTCATTTTTGTTTTTTGCCATATTTTTGTCGTTGTGTACCTAGCTAGGCCACGGGACTGTTCATCCGGTAGTATTTTTATTTTCCCCCTAAAACATTTTATGGGGGAGGTAAAGAGCTCCTCAAGTGAGGGAGGGGCCTCAGAAAAAAACGTTGGTCCACCTCTACCGTTGTTTGCGTCTGAAGGGCTACCCAATATCTTTTACGGAGTACCATAGTAATCAGGACCCACGATATACACAAAAACCTATGTATTCTACTGTTTTTACTAACCATATTTGGTCCTGATAACTATGTTACTATGTTCCCCCGTAATAATTGATGTTGGATTGTGTATCGGCCTTAGCTTGAACTTTTCTCAAAAGTCGGTTGTTGGGGGAGGGTATAAAGCTTCTCAAGTGGGGAGCTCTGAAAAGGTACGTGCTGTGTACCCCGACTGTAGTAGCTGTCTTTCGTGCTGTTGATGTTGCGGTCTTCCGTGCTGTTGATGTTGCCGTCTTTCGTGCTGTTGATGCTGTCGTCTTTCGTGCTGTTGATGTTACCGTCTTTCTCTTTCGCTGTTGGTGTTGCCGCCTTTCACTCTGTCGCCGTTGCGGCGTGATGTTGGATGGGCGCTGTAGCCTACACCCTCTTAGAAGTTAATAGTTGGGTTCGACCTAAGATTCGACGTGCCAAAAATGATGAAATTATTTCAGTGGTGAATACATTGTAGTTGGATTCGACCCAAAATGGCGATTATCTCGATGATGAATCTTTGGATTCGACCTAAAATGACGATTCTCTCGGTGCTGCATGGTTAGATTCGACCCAGAATGGCAAACCTATCAAGATCGCTCTTGGGGGTCTTTTTGTGGATCTCACGGCGCCTTTTGTAACCACCACGAAGCGTTTGTAGCCACCACAAAGTGGTCGCGACTAAGAAGCGGACGACCCCGTGCTCTCCTTAGACTCAGATGCATCCAACTCTGAGATTTTCCCGCACGCCACCACTGCTGCCGCTGCTTTCTAAACTCTAAGACGGAAACGAAGGGGAAGCTTCGCCTACGCTGAGCCCCGAAGAGACGAGCGCGGCGGTGGCGGCGGCAACAGTACTGGCTGAAGCTATGGAAGCGGCAATCCCTCGGGTGTCCCTCGTCAAGGTGCATGCTGGGAAAGTGGCCGCGGCTCGCCAACTTGAGGAGGGAGGGGGCGTCGTCACGCTTGGAGCCACGGACAGGTATTTGCGGAGTTATCGTATGATTGGCGTTGTGTCAGGCAAGGTGTGTTTTGAATAAAGGTCATGGTGATATCTGTGCAATTTCTTATCTAATGGAACGACGGGAACCATCCTAAACTTAGGGCTAACATTGCTGAAGTACCCAGCTAGTTAATCACCCAGATGACAAGTCACGAAAAAGACATAATCATTTAGTAAGTACAAGGTATGTGACATCCCCGCTTTTCCTATGTGGATGGATATGGATCTTGCAGCGGGTAAAACGGATGCGGGTGCTGCCGTAGAATATCGTACACATCTGTCCCCTCCTCCTCTTCTTCTTCTTCTGCTTCTTCTTCTTCTTCTTCCTCGTCGATACAATAAAGACCCAGTAATAAGAAATAACCTAATAAAAACATTAAACTCACTTTCTGGAGGGTGGTAATAACATTTTACGTAAGAAAGTGTGCTCAGCGGGGTGTGTTACAGTATATCCTACATAATAGCCTACGGTCAAGGTTGCTCGTATTTGGGGTCATAGCAAGGTTGCAAACCTTCATCACATTACGTGTTTATTGCTGGTAAGCCCATACTGTAATGAAATCTCTCCCATTTTGTTTTTTTTGCCACTCGGTCACGGGTGATCAACGGGTGGCCCATGGGTCACACATGGGTTTGTGCCATTAAGTCATGGGCAACCACGGGCGACCCACTGGTGAGCCAAGGGTGAGCCATGGGCGAGCCAAGGGTGAGCCATGGGCGAGCCATGCGTGAGCCACGGGTGACCCATGGGCAACGCATGGGCTATCCGGGGGTAGCCCACGGGTGACCGACTCATGGGTCACCCGTGGGTCGCCCGTGGTGGCCCATGACTTAGTGGTACTATAATAGTCCATGGGTTACCCGTGGGTCACCCACGAGGTTTCCGTCTTAGCTCATGGGTCCCCAATGGGTGACCCAAAGTACTGGCCCATGGATTGCCCATTGGTCGTCCATGGGTCATCCGTAGGTCGCCGTGGATCATCCGTCGGACAGCCATGCGTCACCCATGAGTCGGCCACGGATAGCGCATGGGTCGCTCATGGATCACCCATGGGTCACCCATGGGCCACCCATAGGCGACCCATGGTTTAGTTCTCTGGCCCATGGGTCGCCCGGGTCGCCCATGGGTCTTCCGTGGGTCGCCCATGGCTCATCCACGGGTTATGTCTGCTGGTCCATGGGTCTCCTATGGGTCTCCCATGAAAGCGTGCCAAACAGGACTCCGGGAAATAAAAGCAATAGGGTACATCACCATTATTGTTTTTTGTTGCTGGAGTTCTGTCCGGCGAACTTTCATGGGAAAACCATTGGAGACCCATGGACCAGCAATATATATTACCCGTGAATGACTAATGGGCGATTCACGGGAGGCCCATGAGCCATGGGCGACCAATGGGCCAGCGAAAAAAACACTGGGTCGCCCATGGGCGCCCCATGGGTGACCCATGGGTGACCCACGGGCGACCCGTGGGCGATCCGTGGCGTTTCCGTCGTCGACCCATGGGCGACCCATGGCTGTCACACGGGTGACCCACTCACGGGTAACCCACAGTGGTCCACGGATGACCCATGGGCGACCCATGGGGAACGCATAGGTCAGTAGTTTAGGTCATCAGTTGGGGACCCATGAGCTACGACGAAAACCATGTGGGTGATCCTCGGGTGACCCATGGGCTAGTACCACTATGTCAGGGCCACCACGGGCGACCCACGGGTAACTCACGGGTCGATCATCCACCGGTCACCCACGGACAGCTCATGGGTTGCCCATGGGTCACCCATGGGTCACCCATGGCTCATCCATGGCTCACCCGTGGGTCGCCCGTGGTTGCCCATGACTTAGTGGTTCTAGCCCATGTGTGACCCATGGATCACCCATGGATCACCCGTGGGTCAGTCGTGGGTGACCCATGGACACTCGAATAAATGTCAACAATGTACATTGCTGGGTCGTACATGATTTTCTTTTTGAAAATATAATTTACTTGCACATCACCGTGCGAAAACCACGGGTGGTCCATGAGCTAGTACCATTAAGTCATGGGCCACCCATGGGTGGCCCATGGGTGACCCGTTGGCGACCCGTGGACTATCCGTGGGTGGCCCATGAACGACCCATGGACAACCCTTGGGCTAGCCGTGAGTGATCCATGGATAATCCATAGGTGACCTGTAGGTCAATCATGGGTGACCCATGAGTGACCCATAGGTGGCCCATGGGTGACCCATAGGCGACCCATGGGTGACCCATGCGTGACCCATGGGTGTCACCCATCGATGACCAAGGGTGCGTTAGTGCTACTAGCCCGTGGGTCACCTGTGGGGCAACCACGGGTCACCCACGGGTGACCCACAAATAGCCTATGGGACAGCCATGGGTCACCCACGAATAGCCCATGAGTCACCCATGGGTCAACCACGGAGAGCTCACGGAGAGTTCATGGGTTACCCATGGGTCGCCCATAGGTCGCTCATGGGTCACCCGTGGGTCACGCGTAGAGGCCCATGACTTAGTGGTACTAGTCCATGGGTCATCCGTGGGTCACCCACGAGGTTTTCGTCGTAGTTCATGGGTCCACAATGGGTGACCCAAAGTACTGGCCCATGGTCCGCCCATGGGTCGCCCATGGGTCACCCGTAGTTCGCCGTGGAGCACCCGTAGAACAGCCATGGGTCGCCTATGGGTCGACCACGGATAGCACATGGGTCACCCCTGGGTCACTCATGGGCCGCCCATGGGCGACCCATGGTTTACTTCGTGCCATGGACTACCCGAGGGCTCATTGATCGCCCATGCGTCTCCCGTGGGTCGCCCATGGCTCATCCATGGGTTATACTGCTGGTCCATGGGTCTCCCATGGATCTCCCATGAAAGCGTACCAACCAGGATTCCAGGAAAGAAATCAAGAGGGTACATCACCCTTTTTAGTTTTAGTTCCTGGAGTTCTGTCCAGCGAACTTTCATGGGAGACCCATTGGAGACGCATGAACCAGCAGCATAACCCGTGGATGACTCATGGGCGACCCATGGGCCAGCGAACCAAAACATGGGTCGCCCATGAGCGATCCATGAGTGACCCATGGGTGACCCATGGGCGAAGCGTGGGCTATCTGTGGTCGACCCTTGACCCATGGCTGTCCCACGGGTGACCCACGGCGGCCCACCGGTGACCCGTGGGTGACCCATGGGCAGCCCATGGGCCGGCAGGTGGGGTCATCTATTGGGGACCAATGAGCTACGACGAAACAATATCGTGGGTGACCCATGGGCCAGTACCATTATATCATGGCCCACCACGGGCAATCCACGGGTGACCCACGGGTCGGTTACCCCTAGGCCACCCACGGATAGCCCATGGGGCGCCCATGGGTCACCCATGGGTCACCCATGGGTTACCGATGGGTCACCCGTGGTGGCTCATGACTTAGTGGTACAAGCCCATGTGTGACCCATGGGTCGCCCGTGGGTCACTCGTGGGTGATCACCCGTGGGTCACCCGTGGGTGACCCATGGACCCTCACTACTGCATTAAATGTCAATAATACATTACCGGGTTGAACATTATTTGCTTTTTGGAAATATAATTTACTTGCACATCACCGTGCTAAAACCACGGGTGATTCATGGGCTAGTACGACTACGTCATGGGCTACCCATGGGTGGCCCACGGGTGACCCATGGGCCACCCGTGAACTATCTATGGGTGACCCATCGGTGATCCATGGGTGACCCATCGGTGAGTTACTGCGCTACTGCTACAAGCCCGTGGGTCACCCGTGGGACAACCACGGGTGACCCATGGGGCGACAACCACGGGTGACCCATGGGTGATCCACGAATAGCCCATGGGACAGTCATGGGTCACCCACGAATAGCCCATGGCACGGAGAGCCCTCGGGTAGTCCATGGGTTACTCATGGTTTGCCCATGGGTCACCCATGGATCACCCATAGATCGCTCATGGGTCACCCGTGGGTCGCGCGTGGTGGCCCATGACTTAGTAGTATTAGCCCATGGGTCACCCGTGGGTTGCCCACGAGGGTTTCGTCGTGGCTCATGGGCCCCCAATGGGCGACCTAAACTACTGGCCCATGGACCACCCATGGGCCGCCCATGGGTCATCCGTGGGTCCCCCGTGGATCACCCGCAGGTCACCTTTGGACAACCATGAGTCGCCCATCGGTCACCCACGGATAGCCCATGGGTCGCCCTCTGCTCATCATGATAGTAACCCATGGGTTGCCCATGGGTTGCCCATGGGTCACCCGTGGGTCACCCGTGGGCCACCCGTGGATCACCAATATTTCACCTTTCGGTCACCCGTGGGTTACCCGTTGGTCACCCGTGGGTCGCCCGTGGGTCGCCCGTCGATCGCCCGTGGGTTGCCCATGGGTCACCCACGAAAGTCGCGCCAAAACACCACTGTTACATATTTTAAGCCCAATGCTGGTGCAAATTAGAAACTGCCGTTTGCTCGTAATTACGAGAGTGACCGCTGAATGCGTGTTCCACAGCAGGTTTGCCCGTTACCCGTCACATGATGCATACCCACCTTGGAGATCCGGTGAAGCACTCATAAGCCCTCTGATAGCTACAGACCTATGCTTCGTACCTATTTAATGTATTGTCGTTTCATCCCTGACCTTTGCGATAAATAATGTGTTTGTGACCACAGAGCTTGTATCTCTCTAGGATGAAGAATCGGCGCGGACAGTGGATATAAAGGATATCGATTTCTTTTCCTTTTTCTTCCCTCAATCCCTTGTATTTTCTTCGTACATTTTCTTTCTCCTTCTCTCTCCCTCTTGTAGTCGTAACTCAGATCCGGGGTTACTAAGCAAGCTCTTCTCCCCCCTCCCCGCTACGGTACGCGCCTTCATTTTTATCGCGAGAATAATTCAGTACTTTCTTCCCTCGTCGACTAGCATCGGATTGTGTTTACCCACGCTACAAAGCGCTCTCGGCAGTTGGTGTCTCTATAAATAAAAATCTCCGCACCGAGATTTGAACCCATGACTCCAACCTTAATAGTTTTTGAGGTTAACTACTAGACTACCGGGGCGACGGTGGACATAAATAATTGATTAATGTGAAGAGTCCATTATATGCGCCGTTATGCAAGAATCATCGTATCTCCGTTCGGTGCAAACGTTTATTTCACAAGTCGGCCAGATCACGTTCCCGTTTCATGATCTATTGATAGATCGTTCGGGGTAGATATATACCTTATTTACATCATACGTTCTAGGCGATCTAGATCATGTGTTCCGGGTGGAACCTCCACGACACAGCTCTTGCGCACATGTGTGCCAGGTGGGGTCTACACGACACCACTCTTGCACAACATCTCACAACGGCAAATATAGGATATATCGTAGGAATCTAGATCGCGATCTGTCCGAGGTGTGGTATCTTTTAATCTCTTCACAACTTTTACCGCTTTGGGACTTAAAAAGCGCAAAAAACACGCGACGATGACAGCATCGGGAAACCAAAATCAACCAGGGCTGCTGGGTCAGGGGATGTGCCCGAAATGCAACCGAAGGAGCTGTACCACGACACGATAGAGGTAGCACTTTTTGAATTTTGTGCTTCTGAATGACGGCGCTCCTTAACCCAAAATCGTCGGAATGTCGTTATTTTTTTTCAATCTGAATATTCTGTAATACCTAAGCCATGGGTTTTTTCATCGGGTTGCACTTTCAGTTTCATCAAAATCATTTTTTGGGTGAGGTTTAGAGCTCCTCAAGTGAGGAGTCTCAGAAAAACAATGGTATCATTCACCTCTATCGCAGCACGTGTCTTGCGCGCTCTTCGTAGACAGATTATGAGATCCGGCCTGCTCTTGGTTTCGACGTGGATGCCCGCTTTACTGTTGCTGCGTGCTCTTCCTAGACGGCTGATGGTAAGATCTAGCCTTACTCTGTTTTGTGTCTGATACCCGTGCTGTTGCGCGCCCTTCACAGGCGGCGGATAAATACATAATGATCTAGCCTTCTTCTGCCTTGTGTCTGATACCCGTACTGTTGTCGCACGCTCTTCCTATAATAGATATGGCTTGTACGATCCGGCCTGTTTTGGATCTGATACACATTCACGTTGTACGCCCTTCCTATGAAAGCGGACCATAGTACTCAGAACCTACGATATACGCAAAAAATACATATATATATATTCCCTATATATTCCCCTGTTTTTTCTAACCATATTTGGTCCTCATTACTATGATCGTTCCCCCTTAGTAGACAGGTTTGTGTCTGGCGCCCATACTGTCGCTCGCGTTTTCTACGAGTAAGCGGCTGAAAACATCCGATTTTCTCCTGTTTTGTGTCCGATACCCGTACTGTTCCATACTCTTCCTATAGCAGACAGCACATAAGATCTGCCCATCTCCTATTTATTTAAGTATGATACCTGACACTGGACCTGTACCGTTGCGCGCTCTTCCTATTAATAGACGGCTGATAAAGACCCGCCCTGCTCTTGGGGGTGGGTCTGATATCCGTGCTGTTGCACGCTCCTATGCGACTGATAACATTCGTCCTTCTCCCGTTTTGTGTCGATATACAGAGTAGTGGGGCCTATATAAGGCGGTTAGAACAAGGCGGCCACACGATATAGGGCGGTTGAAATCGGTTGGCACGACTCTAACTCTGAATACAACTGCTTATACGAATAAAGCGGCCTCTCGATATAGGACGGCCAAAATTTCTTCGCACTAAACTGCCTTATATAGGCCCCACTGCTGTACTGTACTTAGGTCCCAGAAATATACTATTAATACTACGATAATAGGAGACCGAGGTTTGGCCCCTTGACTGGTCGCGCCCTTACACTAAAATCCATACAATAAGGGCACAAGAGGCCTTGCTGCGCACAAAAACACCGGTATCCTATCTCTTTGGCCGTTAATAAAAAGTAAAATATTGGTATCCTGTGTCCTATGAATAGTTCTTTACAAAAAAAACGGCATCCCAGATCCTAGCTCTTCGACCGGTAACAAACAGACCGATCCTAGCTCTTTGACCAGTAATAAAAAAAACCGGTATCGCATCGTTTTGATCGGAACAAAATACCGGTATCCTAGATCTTTGACCGGTAAAAAAAATACTGGTATATATCCTAGATGTATGCTCTTTGATCGGTAGGCGCGGCCACGTTGGTTTGAGGCGACCCGGCGGAACTCATGCGTCCGAAGGCCACGGCAGCCGGAGGTCGCAGCAGCTCGCGCTGACGTTGCCCCGGCATTACCATTTCGGCAACCGAGTTAAATCGGCACACGACACACACGTACGTGGAAGTGTGGCGAGCTTAATTCATTTTTATCCATCCACCGGGAGAAAAAGACAGCAACGGCCACGACAACCAATCCAATCCATACCTACGTCACCCCCACCGCAGATGCGTGTACCAGTGGGCCGTTGCCCTGGATGATGGAGAGGAGAGCGGCGAAGATCTACCGGACCCACCGGCTTGCAACGCGCCCGCACCGAAGCCCCCCGCGGGGGGTGAGGAAGGGGCGGAAGAGGAGGAAGAAAACGAGGAGGACGGCGAGGACGGAGGGGCGCCTGCTGAGGCCTGGTCTGGCGATGATGAGGATCTCGTCGAAATTACAGCGAAGGTGCGGGGTGCGGGGGCGGCACGTGTCACGTGACACGGCAGCATGGCAGTGTGTGTGTTTGTGTCCTTGTGTGTTTGATACACATTAAACCGTTCTTTCTTACAGCATTAGAGTATCAGCGCACGGAAGCGGGTTCGTTGATGAAATGGCTAGATGGATGATCGGGTGAGATTGTTTGTCGTTTAACGGTGAAGGTGCAAGGGTGGCACGGGACACGGCAGCACGGCAGCACGGCAGCACGGCAGGATGTGTTTGTGTGTGTTCTTTCTGCCCAGCGATATCAACACACGGCCGTACTGGCTGTGGTTAAAATGGGGAGTTGGAAGATCGGGTCGGATCTCTGTTTGTCGTTCGACGTTCGATGGTATAATATTATACGAGTTACGATATACCAAGTACAAGATACCAGGGTACGAGATACGAGCGCTCGAGCAATAAAAAAATCGATCTTTTAACGGTCGGTTTTATTCGTTGGCCGATTTCCGTCGGTAGATATCTATTTTAGGGATATTTACTTGGTGATAATTGGTACAACGGCTCGGGATTTTTACGTCGTGTTTTTTTTGTACAACGGTACCAACGCGCGTTACTCTATTCATAGCCTGGGATCCACGAAGAGATGCCACACCTATACCTGCCATCTGTCATCGTATGATGTATTCGTATAATACGTGATTGGACCAGTTGTCGTCTGTCTCCTGTCCACAAAACAGGCTTTTTGATTCTCGGCTGATTTCCCACTTCACCACAGCATTGATCGGCTACTATATTTTCCTCCGGTGCACGTTGCGGCAGCCGTTGACATAAATAACTGTCATCTCCAGTTTGTCTGGTTTGTTGGCTTGTTTATCTTCCGTTTTTCGTATCGATATACGCTTGACATTGCATTGCCAACTTCCTTCCTGTACTTGCGGTGTACTCTCTCGCTGTCTCGTCGTTGGTGACCACAGAGCTGGCATCTCTCTAGGATGAAGCATCAGCACGGACACTATCAATAGATGCGTTGGATGTCGATGGGTATTACGGGGGAACAGAACATAGTAATGAGGATCAGATATGGTTAGCAAAAACAGTGGAATATATAGTTTTTTGTGTGTATCGTGGGTGGTCCTGATTACCACGGTCTCCCGCAATAGAAGTAACGAGGTTTGACGCGAATAACAAACACACACATACGTACGGCGGCACGAGTATCGACCTACGGGCCGACTGCTGCAGTGGTCGCCTGGTGATGATACCTGGAGTCACACATACATGTGCATTGTATCGATAACTGAAGTCGCACTCACAACAGTGTCATATCATGCGCTTGGCCCGTTCTAGTGCAGTCTGGAAAAAAAAGGTCGAGAATCATAAAGACGATATTATTTTGGGGAATCAAAACAGGGTGCCATAGATGCACCAGGCATCTGTACCACGTACAATCATCAACCAGTTCGTTAGGCCCGCCCTCTGGCCATAGCGTTTACCTGTCGTCTTCCTTACTATCCAATCGCTTCAGAACTGGACCCTCGATTTAGGGGGGCAACATACTTGAATTTAGAGTGGAACCATTATTGCAGTTAATCCTTGTACTATTAATACACTACAAGAAATATATCACACTAATTGCAAGTAGTTTGTCCCCCAAAAACGTGCGTGTGGTTCTAAACAGGTTAAACGACTACTAACGCCCACCACTCAATCCCACCCATCCACTTGTGCGCTACCCCCCCTCGCTCTAGCCTGCACTCGGCAGCGGGAATCAAGACCTGTCGGAATTTCTGGCCAAACGAGCTTGCGCGGAGTCCGGCTCGCTCCCTGCGCTACCTTGGCTTGACGGACAGGGCGGTGAAGCTTCTTCAGCTCCCTGCATCCCGGACGATGATTTAAAGCTCGAGTGGATTCACGGATACTCCGCCCAGGTTGGTTAACCCTCATGGGCCCACGCATAGCGACCGAAAAAACGACGAGCACGATGTTATCAAGCGTCTAGGAAGAGCGTGCAGCGGGATGAGTTGTATATTTATGTTGCGCGCGTGTCGTACAGCTTCTCACAATTGGTGGAGTAAGCAAGGGCAGCAGGGTGGATTAGAGAGATACTAAGCCGGAAGTAGGTATACAGAATGGAGGAAGAGTTTGTGCATAGGTTTCCTGTTTGATGGATTTCCCTTGGTTTTCTTTTATTATACTGTCTGGGAATGCTAATGTTTAGGAGTGTTCGACATTGAAGCTCATGCTGCACATTGTCGGATGACAAACATAATAATAATAATAATAATAATAATAATAATAATAATAATAATAACAATAATAATAATTGCAGTTTGGACAAGAGGACACAACCCCTACCCCACCAGCCCCTGTTGTTTAGTAACTAGTGTGGTAGATGCTGTAATCGTCACTGTGTTTCGACGCCTTTTCTTTCTGAAACCCCAAAAAGGACGTGCACGATAAGAAGGGTACTGTAGCACTTTTTAGCCAAAACACTGAAGCTCCCTTCAGAACTGCACCTACGTTGTGGGGAACACCCTGTTACGGAGGACCGTAGTAATCAGGACCCACGATATCCACAAAAACCTGTATGTTCCACTGTTTTTATTAACCATATTTGGTTCTCATTACTAGATTATGTGTTCCCTCGTAATACTTGGAGTTAGTGTGGATTCATTTTTGCAGTGTTAGTAGGGAAATGGTTCGTATATTTTTTAATAATTAAAAATACACTCCAGCTGTGAGATCGCAGATTTCGGTGGAAACTCATATTTGCAAGCTGTGTGTTATACTCCGATCGCGCGTGGTACGGGATGTGTATGTCCTCATGAAGGATTATGGGTCGGCAACTCCCCTTAGTACTAGTTAGCACCAGGATCAACAGGGTGGCACGAAGACGTCGGTCTGTAATCAACCTGTGCACGGAAACTATAAACCTCTTTGAAGGGGACAAAGTCTGACGGCTGTGGAACGCACCTGCTTTGTATATATACCTGGTTTTGTCTTAGTA
>JAYJMJ010000218.1:4046504-4073007 GCA_036873875.1 Laminaria ephemera | reverse complement strand
CCGTAGTGGGGAGGGGGGAGAAGAGCCTGCTCAGTGGCCCCGGATCTGAGTTACGACTAGGGAGGGAGAAGGAGAAAACACAAGTGCAAAGATAATAGATGGGATGAAAAAAAAAAAGCAGAAAAAAAAATGGCTGTGAGTTGGCTGGACTTGACCGCCAGTTATTATTAGTTGGGTGACGGGGCTGTAAGTTGGCTCGAACTTGACGGCGAGCTTATCTGTTGGGTGGCGAAGTATGCCAACCAGCTGAGCTTTTGGTCTTCCTCGATTTGACATGCATGGCGAGCCACAAACGCACCAGTCAGATGCGAAAACCCAAATTACCGAAAGGAGCTAACTGTATTACATCGCCAACTACTGTAGTCTAATAACTACCTGGTAGTCGGAAACTTACGGCCAGCCTAACTGTTACAATGTCGTCTAAGCTATCCTCAATACGACCCCGCGATGGACGTGCCATAGTCTGCTGTCACTGTATTATTTACTGGTCACGTATCATCTGTTAGTAACTATATGATCTACTGTGTGTGTATCGTCTGTTGTATCATGTACTTCTACTGTATCATCTACTACTGCATCTTGCCCCGTTTCCAGATGGCGTCACTACTGTGTATGATACTCCTGTACATGATACTCAACCTTGCGCGATCCTGTACGAGATATGTGCGATCCTGTACAAGATTTGTCACGCGCAAGACCATCTCTTCCGGCGTGGCGTTGATCCAGCCACAAAACGACGAACCGGAGAAGGTGTTTCGAGGGATGGACGTGTATGACATGTATATCCATACGATAATGGCACGGATAACCACACCACAAGTGCATGAATAACTATACCATAGTGGCATGGATAACGACACCATGTTGGTGGTATGGATAGCCATACCATATTTCACCCACCGGGACAAAAATACGACCGTAAAATCGGGCGTGACTAAACCGACGAAGACGGAGCAGATATTTCCAGGGATGAAGGCGTACGGCATGAATAACCAAGCCATAATATGGCATGAGATAACCATACCATATTTTCACCCACCGAGACGAAAAGACGACGGTAATTTTTTTCCCTCCGGGAGTGCAGTTGTGAAGGGGTTATTAAGGGCATCCCGCAAACTATGATACCCGTGTCGCACCGTCTTCAGGCCGTGAACGACGCGTTGCAGCCGGGGGGGGGCGCGACAAGCGACGACAGTCCCGAGGACGACGGCGATGACGGCATGTTCGCGAGGCGACACTCCGGTGAGGGCGAGGGGGGCTACGGCTCCAACAGCAGCGGCAACGATTACGGCACTGGGGTAAGCAACTTCATTTTGTGTTGTGTTGCAAGCGAAACGAGGTTAATTTAAGACGGCGCCAAAAAGTAGGGGCTTATTTCCTACCTTGCGTGCCCGAATCTCCGTGTTCCGTGTCCTGTCTGACGACCAGAATCTCCCAAAAAGAACAAACTGAGGAACGGTCGGGTTCTCCTTTTCGAACACACCTTTTCTGCTTCATACCACACACACAGTTGACAGTTACAAATACCCACCAGTGCGAGTTCCTAGCGAGAGCTACAGTATGTTTTCTATTAAAGGGTCCGTGGTGACAAGACGGGCTCCAGTAGTTCTGATGTTTCTGGCTGAGTCGTCGCACGCGAGTGTTGAAAGCTGCTCGTGCTGCTGTTGTGTACCGGGTACAACGGGTTGAAAGTTACTCTATGTACAAACACAGCAGTGCTGAAAGCTACGGTATGTGCAAGACAGTGTTGAAAGCTATTTTTATGTATTCGTACCAAGCACAACACAGGGTTGAAAACTGCGTAATAAACACAATACAGGGTTGAAAACTGTTGTATCATTAGGTTGAAAGCTGCTGTACCATACGTACAGCACGTTGTTTACAGCTATTTTGTGTACAGCACGGTGTTGAAATCTGTTGTACTCTGTATGTAAACACGGTGGTGGAACCTACTCTGTACAGCACAGGGTGTTGAAATCTACTGCACGTACAACACGGTGTTGAAATCTACAGCACGTACAACACGGTATTGAAATCTACTCTGTATGTACTGGTACACAATACAAGAAAAACAGGGTTGAAATCTATTGCATGTGCGAAGTATCATGCGACAGTATCGCCACATTTCACATTGCACATTTGGACATTATACAACACGGTGTTGAAACCTACAATATGTACTGATACGACGCCAGAACAATGGCATGTACAATAACGCCACATTTCACAGTATGTACTGGTACACAACACAAGAATAACAGGGCTGAAATCTATTGCATGTGCGAAGTATCATACGACAGTATCGCCACATTTCACATTTCACATTTGGACATTGTACAACACGGTGTTGAAACCTACACTATGTACTGATACGACGCCAGAACAATGGCATGTACAGTAACGCCGCATTTCACCTGTCACATTTGGGCATTTTTGGCCAGGCCGACGGTGTGACAACGAGCGACACGATCAACAGCTGGGGCGCCTCCTCGGACAAGTCGGAGCTAGACAGCCGCAGCAACTCCTTCAAGAGACAGCCGGGTGGGCTAGTGTCAGACACCCAGCAGCCTCTTGCAGCTTCCAAGACTACCGAGGAAGGCTGGAGCGGTAGGGAGGCCCCCCCCGGGGTCCCCAAGAGCGCGGCACCGCTGAAGGAGAAGGAGCGGCGGGATATGTTGTTCGTGTCTGGCATGATGGGCGTCAAGCGGCGCAGCTTGGGCACGCTCAGGTACAGTCATGGTCCCGCGTTTTAGTGCGGTACCCTTTAGTGCGGGGTCCCAGGTAAATGCGGTACTCTTTGGTGTGGGGCCCCAGTTTAGTACCAATCCTTTAGTCCCCCCCCCCCCCGGTTTAGTGCGGTACCCTTTAGTGCGGGCCCCCAGTTTGGTGCGGTACACTTTATTGCGGGCCCCCAGTATAGTGCGATGAAAATTGCTTCGCACGACCTCGTCCTACAGAGTACAGCACTACAATATGCCGGGGTAGTTCGGGGTCCCACTACTAGTTACTCGTTGCAGAGCTCTCCGCCGTAGCTCTATTTGCTGCTGTGCCTTTCTTAGAGGCGTGCCTAGCCAATGGATCTGTTCATCGGGTTTTGCACCTATTGGGTTCCCATCCTGGGCATAACATAGACCGACGTTGAGAAAATACACTTGCAAAACCCGACGAACGATCCCATTGGCTAGGCATACTGTATACTTGGTACATATATACCATGGTAACAATTAGTGTAAATCACAAGTGGGATTGCAAATATATCGTCTCCTAAATGCACCATCCGTCGTTGATCGTTCCTCATTTCGTTTTTTTGTGGCTTACAACCCAAACTCCCGACTATTTTTTCGTTTCTCGTTACTTTTTGTGTGGGTTTCTACCATCCATGGCAGGTCTCGGCGCGAGGAGAGGGTCCGTGCGGGGTCTGCGGTGGTGATGGACCTGCCCCCCTCCGCTGTGGAAGACCCGAGCCCCTTCGTACCCCCTAGTCAGTACGAGGTGCGCGATTGCCGTCCCATCCCACGCTTTGGGTTTTCGAAAAGCGTAGAACCTGCTGCCGGGATATATGTTGTTGTCGTCGTCGTCGTCGTCGTCGTCGTTGTTGTTGTTGTTGTTGTTGTTGTCGTCGTCGTCGTTGTTGTTGTTGTTGTTGTTGTTGTTGTTGTTGTTGTTGTTGTTGTTGTTGTTGTTGTTGTTTGTTGTTCTTGTTCTTGTTGGTGTTCTTGTTGTTGCCGTTGTTGCTGCTTCTGTTATTGTTGTTATTGCGACGGGGTGGTGGTGACAAAGTATACGTTGCCGCAGAAGCACAGGCAAAAGTACAACCTCGACCGTACTCAAGTATGATTACGAGCGACTGCGATGAACTATTTTCTATTTCCTTTCGAGTGGCCTGAAGCCGATTCTACGTCTGCCCACCGACATTCACATACTATGTTGGCCACGCTACGGTAGCCAGATCACTATTTTAAGGCCCTCGCGAGTGGCTACCTGCTCTCCTGCCAGGTTCTTCGCAATCTCAAGGTTTTGCGATTTTCGGATTCGCGATGTGTATCGTCGACATGGATTGCTTGTTACGCTGCGCCAACAAAATTGTTTTTGGTCCGTGTTTGAGCGAGATACGGAGCTACTCGCGCGAGTGGTCTATACTCGGTGCTCGAAGTGAAAATGGGGGTACTCGCCCTGCCGTAGCTTTGGTGGGCAGCCGATTTGTATCCCCACAAATGCTACGGCAAAGGTGCTCCATTTTGTTTTCTGAGGCAGGCTCCTCACTTGACGAGCTTCTAGCCTCACCCAAAAACTTATTGATTTTGAGTAAACTGAAAGTGCAACCCGATATGACCAAACCCATGGCCTAGCTATACAAAATATTCATATTTGCAAAACAAGAATGATATTCCGACGATTTTGGGTTAGTGAGCCCCGTCATTCAGAAAACAAAATTGTCGAAAAGTGCTACCTCTATCGTTGCACGTGTCCCCCACCCTTCAACAAACACTTATCGTCCTCACTCGCGCCCCCACACGCTTGCGTCTCGACAAAAATCTTCGCACACATAAGCCTGTATATAACATGTTTGGCAATGCACCCCGACAAAGCTCACGTTGCCATGGGATAGGGCAGGGGTTAGAGCCCCTCACGTGAGAAGCCTCATACCACCTTTAAGGGTATCTCTACCGCCGTTGCATGCATCGTCGTACGATTCGTATCCTCAATCAGATTCATCCCCTCCCCCGACGCTTTAACCGACCCTTGTCCCCCGTACCCGCGCCCCCACGACACCTCGAAACTTCTTGGCACAAAAAAGGCTATCACGTGCTTGGCAATGCACCCCGACAAAGCTCACGTTGCCACGGGGCAGCGGGGGGCTTCCCCTTTCGTCTTGGTGTGGGACTCGGCGTGCGAGTGTACCAAGACCAAGGCGCGGCTGCAGCTGGGAGAAGACAAGAATGGTGTTTCGCAGGTGGGGAGGGTCGGGGGCGGAGGTATGCAATGGAGATAGATGCCATGAGAACAAACTATTACGAAAGAATAGGAGGTTTTAATTTACACGGCGACAACAAAAGTGATCCCTTTTCGAGATCGCTGAAGCAGGATTACTGATTATACGTCCGTCGCCGCCTACCGAAAAACACTCACACACGTTGGCGGCGGTTATAACTATCCTGCTGCGCCAGTTCCTAGCGGCAGATATGCTATCTTTTTGACAGGTAGAAGGCTAGGATGGAACCTTTGGCGACAGACGGCGAGCCGGATGCCGAGGCTGCGCGTTGGCTACGTGAATCCTACCACTTAGAGGCGGCGCGGCTTCTCTACGGTTAACCCTTTTACTACTGCACTGTCCAGAAACGTGCATTGTAGTCTAATTCCAAGTCATTTCTCCATGAAACGGGAATGCAGCCCTAAACGGTTTAAGGGCTTGTTGGTTATGCGGCATTATAAATACCTGTCAACGCTTTAGGGCTTAAAGCAATAGGGCTCGATGAGACCAGGCGCGGATGCCGTTTTTTTAAAATCGTCACCTTTACATCCCAGCTCAACTCGCAAGAGGCTTTACCGGCAGCGACCTTCTGGACAAGCCGTGGTCACAGGTGTCATCCCTTCTCCCCCCCGGTACACGCCTTCCTTTTGATCGCGAATGGGGTTCAGCATTCCTACTGCTCGTCTATTTTCTTTCGCCAACTTGTGCTCTCGCACTTTCGGCCGGTCAATTTTGCAAGAAAAAGTCGTTTGCGTGATTCGTACTCACATCGATAACCTCGAACGTTACGCGGCTTACTATTCAACCACCGGGGACGCCGTTGTCAGGAGGTGGGTGGGGGGGGGGATAGTCTTAATTATTCAAACTCTGGGTTACTGTCGGCACTGCTGTTGATATTTTCAGGTCTGCTTCAGCGCCGATGGGAATCTACTGGCTGTCGCGTGCGAGGACAAATGTCACACGGTCATGGTATTCCGCTGGAAGGAGGGATTACTGAGATGCCAGGCCAGTCTGGGCGTGAAGAAAGCTTTGTCTTTGTGCTTCAGCCTCAACGCTAGCGAGTTGGTAGCCGCTGGGCACAAGCACTTTAAGGTGAGCGCAACCACTTTAAAGGGTTTAAAGTGGCCCAGGCACGGTAATGCCGCTAGCACTTTGAGGTGGGCGCAAAGCCCTTAAACCTTTTTAAAACTGCATCCACG
The DNA here is from genome assembly GCA_036873875.1 of Laminaria ephemera. Lineage (NCBI taxonomy): Eukaryota > Phaeophyceae > Laminariales > Laminariaceae > Laminaria > Laminaria ephemera. The sequence goes on along the minus strand of JAYJMJ010000218.1, from coordinate 4,066,836 downwards.
TTTTTGAGGAAAACAAACGACTCGTGCTACGGTAGAGGTAGCACTTTTTTGGTTGAAACGCTTTCTGAATGACGAAATGACGGGGCTCCTTAACCTAAAATCGTAGGAATGTCATTCTTATTTTGCAATATATATATATATATATATATTGTTTTTTGTATGCCTAGGTCATGGGATTGTTAATCGAGCTGCACTTTCATTTTTGTCAAAAATCATTTTTTTTGGTGGGGTATAGAGGTCCTCATGTGAGGAGATGAAGAAAAAAAATGGTGCACCTCTATCGTAGCGTGTCATACTTGATATTAGTTTGGGATCATTGAGGAAAAGGTACCTGGGATTCGTGTGGGATCATTTTTCAGTTCTAAAAAACAGTTAAGGTGGGCACAAACACCTTAACGTGGGGTGCAAGCCCTTTAACTTATTCAGAAGTGCACCCCCGCTTTTTTTACACAAATGGCTCGGGATTGCTGTAGTGTTGGATGATTTTTCTTTTCTAAAAGTGCAAATCCAAGACCTTTCGCAATAGGGCGTTTGCGATTTCCAAATTCCGTTTGGGTCGGAAAACATGTAGTGGTTGCGTTGAAACCGACGATCGTCATGACCCAAGGCCAACCATCCGACGAGAAAATTAGGTTAGAAAAGAAAAAAAGAAAAAACGTATTTCTAACCTAATTTTTCACTGATTTTTCGTGGGTTGGGTTGGCCCTGGATAGTGACGTTCGACGGTTTCAATACTATTGTTATATGTTTTCCTACTCAACTGCTACCCAACCAAAGTTGGTACATCGCAAAACCCCCTAATAACATATTATCTTGCGATAGCTGACCGGGACTCGCAAAGATGTCGGTGGATGGTCTAGGTTTGATCCGCCAGTGCCTCGTTACATTAAATGTACGGGTTTCAGAGGAGGAACTTGCTTGACGGCTGTCCGTCATGGGGCAAGAGCTCCGTCAACCAACATATGTTGTGACTTGAGCCGTTCCCTGCTGTACACCTCGAACGAAAAGGTTTGGACGCTGTCGGGAGGCGGGCTGATGCAGGGGAAGCGAGGACTGTTCGGCTCGGGGTCAAAGGTGAATTTGTATACCAGGTATACAGGGGAGACAAGGAAAGATACCTGTGATCACGGCTTGTCCTGAACCTGGAAAAGCAAAAGTGATGATGAAAAAACAGCAACAAATAATTGCATGTACTGTGTTGTAGTTACTGTTCGTAGTGGAGAGGGACATATTCACAAACCTACGATACACCGCCAAAACAGTATTTAATTCATACTACTCATAATACAAGACATTTAGTACTCTCTACAGCAGAGGGAGACGATGTCGACATCGATCTTGAAAATCTCTAACGGTTGTACTGCAGTTTGGACACACTATAAGTTTGGCCACCCTTGAGTAAAACGTAGTCGACGGAGGTAGAAACATGCGGCACACTTCTCGCGATCAAAATGAAGGGATCCACCGCAGTGGGGAGAGGCAGTGCCTGTTATGTGACCACGGATCTGAGATACGAAACGGGAGGAAGCTAGCGAGAAATCCAAAGATGAGGATAGGTTGTCTGTAAACGTACGTAAACAAAGTAACGGACAAAACGAGGTTTATTTTGTAGAGATAATTAGGCATGTCTGTATCGGGGATCTGGGTCAGAGTATATGGAAATAAATGGGATGGAAAAAACAATAGGTGGAGAATGCCTCGCTGTGAGGTTGTTCCGCCGTGTGGTCCGCATCAAAACGTGGACACGAAAAACTGTACTCGTAATGATCGTAAGTGACGCACCCTGACCTCGTTATACACGCCAGAGTACAACCAAGCCGGAATCGAGACATCAACCCCATTCAATCGATTTGCACATCGGCGTATGACGGCATACCAACGATCTACCCCCTCTCCCCCGCCTGTTGTTTCCGTGGTCATGCTGCTGTCTCGGATAGGTTAAAGCGCTTACAAGTGACATCAATCCCATTCAGTCGATTTACACATCGGCGTGAGACGGCAAGAATCCCCCCCCCCCCCCCTCCCCCTGTCAGATCCTACGTTCTAACAGATTATCTATTATATATACTGAAGCTCATTCATTGACTCACATTATACCGACACCCCTCGCTTGCTGCTTGCTTGGTCGTGCTAGGTTCAAGCGCTTACATGTGCCGCGGCGATATCAAACGGCGAAGGAGGCTCATCCTTCATTCTCGGCGGGTCAAGCGGTAACTTGTTGAAGTGAGGACCCCAGGGCTCACTGTAGCCTCTCCCTTATGACGTGGAGTTTTTCTTTCGCTTGGTTTTCTTTTTCTTCTTTCTGAGAACGTTTGATGAGTGATCGACGTCGAAGCTCATGCTGCACATTGTCACACTAGAGGATGGCAAACCTGATATTACAGGGGAACATAGTAATAAGGACCTAATATGGCGAATAAAAATAATGGAATATATAGGTTTTCGTGTATATCGTGGGTCCTGATTATTAAGGTTCTCCGTAATAGCAGTAGGGGAAACCAAAATATACACCAGGTGATGTTTTAGGAGACGGGGGGCGTGTGAAATTATTAGGTATTTTCCACACCGAAAGGAGACGATATGGTGTCGAAGTCTTGTGACCAAAGCAGGTTGCTGCCACCCTGTTGTGACGCGATGTGCTGCTGTAATGCCCTCTGTGAACAGGCTCGAAGGCCGCAGGGTTTCTAGTGACTTGAGGCTCACGAGTGACTTAAAGCGGTTTGCTGCTACCCCTCTCTCTGTTATCAGGCTCGAAGAGACTGTTTTTGTTCATAGAGACGACACGAACAAAAAACAACAGTAGTGTGTGTGGAGGTGCAATAATTAGTTAACTCCCAGCTTCGAGGGAGACAATAACAGTGGCGTCGAGGTCTTGTTTTCCCCCATATCGGAGGTGCAGTGTTAAACGAGTTAAATTAACGTTTGCCGCAAGGTTTCTAGCGAGACTTAGGCTCACGAGTGACCAAATCTGTTTGCCTCTGCCCTCTCTCCGCTAACACTTCTCTCTGTTAAACAGGCTCGAAGGTCGCAAGGTTTCTAGTGAGACTGAAGCTCACGAGGGGCCGGTGTACGCCATGTACGCCTACCCCTCCCCCGACGGATCTGGCACGTGCCTCATTACCGGAAGCGGAGACGGCAAGGTCAAAACGTGGGACTCTGAGGTATGCGAAACTAAGGCATCGGTAGGGGGAGACACTTTGTGGCCCATTTACCAGACAGGGGGTATACGAAAATCAAGAAAAAACTAAAAAACTGTTAAATTTGTATCCCGATAATACATACCGGTACCTGGTACATCCCAACCCACTACCGGTAGGTTTTGTCAAATCTGACGTGGTGGCGAGTGCGGGGCCGTTATGTCCATGGCTTTTCACGAGTCGGATCCCTTCTCGCGGATCGGATCAGGTCAGGGTGACCTGACCCGACCCGTGAGATTTGAAACCTCCTGACCCGACCTGACCCGACCCGTGAGATTTCGATCACCTTTTGACCCGACCCACGAGTTTTTGAAACCATCCTGACCCGACCCGCCAGTTTTGGGTCATGACCCTTGAAAAGCCCTGGTTGTTTCAGTGGTTCAGGGCCAGTCGCGCGAGTGGCTACGTATCCTATTGTGTCGCACGTGTTAGGTTTTGTGCCTTGCTATTGCGCTAGATAACTGCTCGTCGCCATGGGATTGTTTGTTACGCCGCTCCGAATGAAAATGGGGGTAACCCCCCTTACCGTTGCTATTAGTCGTGAGCTTTTCCGCAGCCTTCCTTAGGGGGGTAGTTAACCAGCCCAAGCAGCGTTAACAAGGGTAGCTATACGAATAGCCTCCTTCAGGAGTCTGTTTGAAGCGCGCAGGGCCTACTTCTACAACGAAAACGCTAACAGCATCCGCCCTTTGTCTTTGTGTGTTTCGCCACAACGATATGCACGCACGGCTTGCAGCTCGGCATAGTGAACGAGTTCGATCTCGTGGGTCGACCGTACTTGTGCGGCGCCACACCTCGCGTGCGGTCGGTCTGCCTCAACGACCACTCGGACGGCAGGAAGATTCTCATCGGAACGGCTTGCAGCGAGGTAAGACAATAAGTGAACGCCATCAGAATCTGCACGAAACTATTTGCCGCGACAAGCGAAAAAGTACGGAGGACTATGTCAGTTAGATGCTCTACCCGTTGAGCTACTTTAGATTATAAGACTGTCTGTGGCTTAGTGGGTAGATCGTTCGCTTCTGAGCACGCAATGCGTGGGTTCGAGTCCCGGCGTGATGACACTTTTTCTCGGTTGAAAAAGGCTCGAAGGTTCTTGATTTCCCCAGAGGAGCAGCCCTTGGCAAGGGGTTCGCCATGGTGATAGCGGGTAGAGCTTCTAACTATAACAAAATAAAACTACAGTAACATATACCTGTTATAAGTTGGTAGTTACAAGTCCAACCTCAATCCTTGTTGGGCTGCTCTAGTCACAGTGACTGAAGTAGCTCAACGGGTAGAACCTCAAACCAACAGACCAACACTGAGGTGGTTGTGTGCAACTGCGGTCGAAAGACGAAAACATGCCTATGCCGCGGGCCAAGGCCACTGGCGCGCATGGGTCTACAACCTCCTTCACACCCGGATTTTTCAAAAGCGTTAGGACGGAGCCCCGTAACAAACGATTTCATGGCGTCGGTGCACATCGCGAACCCGAAACTTGCAAAGAATTCGGGTAGCCACTACAGTAGCGCGACACCTAAAAGTGACTTAAATTGACCCCCCTCGCGTAGCCTTGGTCCGCGACAAAAAAAAGAAAATGTCTCGTGGTTGGGTTCAACACATGAGAAGTCCACGGAGTCAGAGTACGGACGAAACATTGTGGGGATCCACTGAGTTAGTAAGGACGTACTTAAGGTTGGACTCTCTAGGATGAAGAATCAGGACGGACACAGGGTGTGTGTGCTGATGTTGTTGGGTAGACAGAACGGTTTAATATGGATACAACTTACACACTGGGCTTTCAGAAGGGAGCAGATGCAATCGTCTGAGCGTGAAACCAATGTCCGTCGGTTTTGAATGTTGTATACATTCGCGGCGAGACGATCAACCACGAGACCAGCAGACTCTTGAAAACCACAATAATACCAGGTATCTCTCTTCACCTGTTTGTAATTTTGCAAGATTTGCGTGTTCAAGCCGTCTTCTTATCCGTTTTGGGACCCTGGTTCAGCGACCGAATAAAAAGTATTGGATATACATACTAGGGTAAAGGTCAACCCTTTTTTTTCTGAGGCTCTTCTCTGGAAGAGCTCTATACCTCTATAAACTAAAAGTTCAACCCGATGACCAAACCCATGGCCTACGTATAAAACCTGCTAACATTGCAAAACAAGAATGACATTCCGACGAATTTGGGTTAAGGAGCCCCGTCCTTCAGAAAATATTTGTTTTAAGCAAAAATTGCTATCTCTATCGTAGCACGCGTGTGGTGAAATTTAATTAATTCATACTACTGTAATTCAAGATATTAGTTATTTTCCATATTCGAGGGAGACGAGCAGAACAAGAACACAGCACGCTCCAGAATCTACACATCGCCGACCCCCCCCCCTCCTTTTACTACTTTATGTAGAGCTATGAGATGGCGATCCTGCACCATTCGAGTAATGCTATCCCAAGCCTGTCCCGCCACATGCAAACGAAACACTACGTCTGGTGCGAGTGCTAGTGTGAATCGCAATACTGCACACGTGCCGTATCAGCCCGTTGCATCGTAGTTGGACTCCGAGCTGATCATCCCTTAGCCGAGCCCTAGACTGCTCCAATTGCTGACGATGGAATCGTCTTTTTCTCTGTGAATTTCACCGTCTGAAGCCCCAGTCGTGCCGAACTTCACGATATACGATACTGGGCGTGCGTAGACACTAGTTCGCACTTTCGAAAGATGCGCGTGTTCAAGCCATCTTCTTATTCCCCAAAAAGGATAGATTTGCCGATAGACGAGTAACGGTTTCCGCAGATGCAGTCACCGGCAAGTCACGGTTTATTGATGCAGAGAAAATCAGGCATGTTTATATCGGGGTCTGGGGGTTTGGAGTCAGATGGGCGCAAAGACATGCGCCCTTCTTCCCTTGCTGTTGGGAGCAGACCTCACAAGTAGGTTAGCAAGACCGAACCGGCACAAGCGAGTCGGGGTTCTTGCTGGGAACTTCAGCAGATTGCAGTAATCACCGGGTTGGCCAACCCGCCCGGACGTCTGTGCCTCTTTCTTTCACCCGCCCGCCCCCCTTATTTGTCAAGCCATCTTCTTATTCCCCAAAAACATGCGTACCGTACTAGACGATATACGATGCTGGGCGTGCCTAGAGAAACAAGTTTGCAATTTTGAAAGATGCGCGTGTACAAGCTGTCTTCTTCATCCACGTACCGTGCTTGCCGTACTCCACGATATACGATGCTGTCCGTGTGTAGATACTGCAGTAGTTAGCAATTTCGAAGATGCGCGTGTTCAAGCTGTCTTCCTATTCCACGTACCAATCGTGCCGTAGTCTACGATGCACGATGTTGGGCGTGTCTAGATATACTAGTTTGAAATTTCAAAACGATGCGCGTGTTCAAGCTATCGAACTCTGCGACAGTATCCTGTAAGATACAAAAACAGTACTGACCGTGTCTACTTAGCTACTAGTTTGCAATTTTGAAAGATGCGCGTGTTCAAGCTGATTTCTTAATCTACGTACCATGCCTGCCGTACTCCACGATATACGATGCTGTCCGTGTGTAGATGCCACCACAGTAGTTTGCAATAGATGCGGGTGTTCATCAAGCTGTCTTCTTAATCTACGTACCATTTTTCGCGCCGTACTCTACGGTGTTCGATGCTGGGCGTGTTTACAGTAGATTCTACTAATAGTTTACATATAAAAAATATGCTCGTACTCAAGTCACCCTCGTATTCCCTCTTTCTATACTTCCCGTTCTCAACGGTACTTTGGGCGTTTGTAGATACTAGAAATCTCCGCCAGCGAGGGTACGGACGTGAACGGCGAGGACTGCCTGATGAGGGGACACTTCCGCGATAAACTTTGGGGACTAGCGGCACATCCTGCAAAGGTGGGTAGAGGTTTTGGCCGTAGACCGCGGATGTGGTAGGAGGGTCACTTCAAGAGCCTCGCTTTTCGGCGGCTCAGAGACACTCGCGCGAGTGCCTACCCCATTATGTTTTTTTGTTTTCGGTTTACGAGATATTCACGGCAATGGAATGGTTTGCTACACTGCGCAATACAAAAAAAATGTTTGATACGTCCGTTCTTCAATGAGACAGGGAGCCACTCGCGCGAGTGGTCTAAACTGGGTAGGAAAAATGATGTTGTAACATCTCCCCTATCGTCGCCTTGATCCGTAGACCAGTGTTGATGTAATAATCCGCCAGGCTACTGGCCTCACAGTACATATCATACGTTAGCCAATTACCCACCCAACCTAAGGATATAATGCCCAGCGTCCGTCCTGATTCTTCATCCCAGAGAGACACACATTTGTTTTTGGAGCAAGATTTGTTAATCTGTGTGTGTCTATGTGTTTCCCCCATCCCATGTATTGTAGTTACACTTTTTCGCCATCTCCGTCCATTTTTGTAACTCAGATCCGGGGCCACGTAGTAGCCCCCCCCTCCCCCCACCCCGGTGTGAAGAGTAATTGGCGGTACACCAATCAATGGTTTTGTGACAAATCAACGACGGCTGTTCATCTCATTCCCGCAAACCTACCACGTACCCTATCAAGAAACAGATCGAATATTTTTCTTCCGTGGCAACACGCCTGTGGCGTGTGTTGCGGGGGCCGCAAACACGCCTTTCGCCTCGTGATACGCTGGGTGAAACACGCGGCCGTTGACATAGATACACCCTGGAACGACGTTCTTCGAACACAACGGTAGTCGGATTCTTCGTTCTTGACTATGTACACGTCATCAGAGGCTTTCACGACATGGATATGGTGACCAAAGACGATGCTAGCGACGTCATACCTGGTCCGAAAATCAAGGATGCGAGTATTTTAACCATTCTAGGAACCCAGAGATAGTGTCAAAACAAAGGCAAGTGCAATCTTCTATGGTGTAAGCGCGCCGTACAAGTAGTATCGTGCGGCGCACAGGTATATCGTGCAACTCCTTACGTTGAAGTTCGGGCACTCCATCTATGATACCATGTATGATACCCCGCCTCAGCAGGCCGGATTGCTTGGTACGGCCGACGCTGCAATTGTCACTTTGATTCGATAGTTTCCCCTTCAGAAGTCGCAAAGGAGTGCATCCCCGTATTGCTTACTTAATCTACCGTTCTTGCGTCACGCTTCAAAACAAATGTATAGTGTTACCCCCCCCCTCCCCCCCGCACTTATTTGGGGCAATGGTATATCCTTGGGCAGGCTGTGTACAGCAGCTCGGGTGACGAGGGGATGCTGAAGGAGTGGGATGCGACAGCTCAAGCACTGAAGAGAGAAATCGACCTCGGAGGTACGCCGATTAATATACTGTAGCTCGATTATAAATGGTTGCCGTTTTTGACACATCTCGGAAGCACCGCACGCCAATAATAGATGCAGGAGGTTGCTGGTGTCATTCCGCCTGGCACTCCATGAAGCGTGACGTCACGTACGACACGACATTCACGACACAACCGACCGTCTATGGTATTCGTTCCGTACGGCACTCCATGACGTGTGTACATGCAGGATGGGTTCGTACTGTTCGGTACTCGCCCAACGGCTTGCTCATCGCATGCGGCATGGGAGGAGACACGGAAGCCTCATTCCCTTGCAAAGGAGTAAACAAGCGCCACTCTCCGAGGGAGGAAGATGGCACTATCAAGATAGTGTCAGGTGAGCGCCACTCATGACAGAGTGGTCGAAACATTTGCCCCAATACTGATCGCGATATTATATAGTATACCTGGCAATAACAAGGATTACTAAGGGATGAAACAACTATTTATTTATTTTTTCCAGGAGACGATATGTACTATGTATAGGTAGTATTGTACCAGTGTGGGGGTGAAATAATTCATTACCAGGTACTTTCCACATTTGAGAGAGACAATATATGTCGTACGAAGAGCTGGGAAGACGCATCTGAAATGGTATCTGAAATGGTTGACGAAGAAATTTCATCATATTGTACTAATAATAGAGTGAATTAATTATTTTTTGCAGGCGAGGGACGCGATATCGTCCGTTTTTTATCATCAGGTTTGTTTTTTGCTTTCCAGCTGAACTCGTGAGAGCTTTTATCATTTCACCTCGACAGATTTCTGGACAAGCCAAGGTCACAGATGTCGTCCCTTCTCCCCCCTGACACTTGCCTCCATTGTTATCGCGCGTAAAGGTTGTACATTTAATCTGCTCGTCAAATTGTCATCGAATTTTGCACACTCGCGCTCCGTGCGCTTCATAAATGGATGTTCACGCGAACGCAGCACACACGCCGTATTGCATTTTCGAGTATTCGCAGAAACCAAGCGCTCACGCACACGCTCACCTACCCACCCACGCATGCATGCTGGGCGATGAAGAGGCGTGGAAAACGCGTTTCGCGTGGTAAATACGCTTAAGGACGCTGAAAAAGCCGTATGATATATTGCACCCGCTTTCAACATAAGCTGAATACCAGGTATGCTGTCGCGTGGCACATACTCTAAAGGACGCTGTGAAACCCGTATATATCTCGCATTCGTGTCAACAGGCATGAAATAAGATTTTTTGCATGGTAAACACGCCGATTGACGTATTGAAACCCCTGTCTTGCGTCCGCTCTAACAGGCATGAAATACGCATGCCGCGTGGTAAACACGCTGAAGGACGCTTGAATAGGGACCGGTGCATTACGGGACCGGTTTGGGGACCGCATAAGAAAGTTGGGCTCGAGGACCGACTTATATTTTCATGTATTTTTTGCATTTGTTTATCATGGTGACGATGCTATGAAACCCATGTCTTTCATCTGCTTGAACAGGTATGGAAGACGCGTTTCGCGTGGTAAACACGCTGAAGGATGCTGAGAAACCCATATCTTGCATCCGCTTCAGCCCGGACGGCAACCGTATGGCGGCGGCGTCCCTCGACGGTAGCATCTACATCTACTCCGTTCTAGAAAATTTCAAGCTTGAGGTGCGGTGGGGGATACATTTACGAAATTATTTTATTCGTTTTATCGGGAAGCGTGTGTTGAACGTCACTGCACACTACACTTTGTGCTCATGTGCTCTGAACGTTGAACATGATTGGTATGCTCAAACGAATGGCGGTGGCGTCGTTTGACGGTAGTATCTGTATGAACTCCGTCCTGGAGAAATTCAAACTTAAGGTGCTGTGCGCGACAAAAATACTCAACTGCAAGCGAATGCGAGCTTCTGAATTTGACGGCGCCAAAAATTAGGGATCCTGTTCGAATTGCCTGCAGCGTCCGCCGACCATCGACGCACACAACTTGACGTCGGTTTCAAATATCCTGTTGCACGAGATGCGGTGCACCACAGTTTTATGTTGTACCTTCCGAATTGCATGTTTATTGCCGTTTCATCCACTTTTGCCTAATGATCTAGACTGTAACGTTACTGCGTTTGCGGAGGCCGTCACTGCGTTTGCGGGCAAACCTATCCACTATACCTAACCAGTCATATATTTCTTGGCTTACTCTGCCTCAGATCCCCGACACAGACGTGCCTAATTATCGATACAAGTAAACCACGTTTTGTCCGCTGTTGCATTTGCGGGCGCAGTTACCGCGTCTTAGGGCAAAGCTGTCCCTTACTTAAATTTGCGCGTTTTTTTATGGAAGAGTGTGTTGAACTATCCTGTATCACACTTTCGACATGTAGCGCTGTGCGCTCCACTCGCAGCCCACCGCCTTCATAACTGAACAATCTAATATGTCACCCCCACGCTGCTACTTAGCGAATAACACAACGCAACACACGCAAGGCCGTGTATAACTTGCAAATTCTCGGTTGGCATACGCTGCTAAAACATTGCCGATTGTGCTCTTGTACTGCAGTGTATGGGCGAAGGAGGTCAGGGGGGGCTATTGAGGATAGACTTCTCATCGGACGGAAAGCGGGTTCGCGCGGAGGCTCTTGGGGCAGGGGCAACCAACTCGGCGGACTCCTCTACCATCGTTCCCCTCATATTTTCGGCGGAATCAGGGGACGTCTGCGAATACCAGGTGCGACACGCGCCGCGATAGGGGTAGCCCTTTCTGGCCAAAATATTTACGTCCGACGGGGCTCAATTTAGCCAAAATATGTTTCACTGACAGGGCTATTCAACCAAAAAAACTACCCAATGTCAAGTTGGAATACCATTCGGGTTTAAATATATTATTCGCTATGTACGTGCGACATGGCATTGCTCATCGGGTTACACTTTTGTTTTTTTCTCGAGGTCAGGGTTGGGGTGAAATAGGGAGATCTTCAAGTGGGAAACCTCAGAAGGTTTAGGTGTACCTCTGTCGTATCATTCGTCTACCACCACAACCACCACCAGCACCCCCAGCCCCACCACCATTACCGCCACCAAAATATTCCCCCTCCATGTCAGGATGCTGACCGCGAGAAGGGATTTGCTACGTGGTCGGGTTTGTGCGGCGACCATGTGACCGGGGTGTGGCCTCCCGACGCCACCTCACCACAAGACGTTACTTCATGCTGTTGTTCCATCGAGGGGTCGCTTTTGGCGACGTCTGATGCGAGGGGTGACGTCAAACTGTTCAGGTGAGGTCTAACACAAGGACTAATGCTTTGTGCTCAACAATATAGTTCGTATGCTGTTATTCTATTGAGGGGTTGTTTCTTGTCGACGTCTGCTGCGAGGGGTGACGTCAGGCTCTTCATAGGAACTTGGGCACGAGAAAAAAATGTGATATTCTTAATACTATACTTGGTATGCTGCTATTCCATCGAGGGGTCGTTTGTGGCGACGTCCGATGCAAGGGGTGACGTCAAGCTCTTGAGGTAAACTCAAGCACGAGGACCAATATGTGTATCTGAGTTATGGCGGGCGTCGATCAACGATGGTCAGGGGGGGGGGCGTACCGTATACTATATTCAAGATACCACACCCCCTCGGACACTGTTCCAAATCGGTTTTCTCGACAATGGAGCAAGTGCAACCACCGAGCGACCAGTCTATGGAAACATGGAAACATCCTCACGACATCGTTCCAAATACATGATTTTTGTTGTGTGTGTGTCCCCGTGTAACAGGGAAAAATTGCGAAGTGGTTTATTTTTGTTTCGCAACGTTTCATTGGAAGAAGCTAAAGTTGCCGCGATGCCAACCGTACCCTTTGTAACGCGCAGGTACCCAGCGACTGGACGAGCGGCTTCCTTCAAGGCTTTCAAAGCGCACGCACTGGGAGTTCGCTCGGTGTGCTTCTTAGACAAGGGCAGCCGTAGCGAGCACGTGATTTCGGTCGGAGGGCAAGACCGTTGTGTCATGCAGGTGGGCAACAATCGACAATACTTTCCTGGGATCTCGTTTTGAGAATGCGCAAGACTGCAATTGAACACCATACTGATGAAATCAAGGATAGACGCATGCAGTTGCAGTTGAACTACGGGGTTTGCGCTTGTCCTCTGTGGTGTCGCAACATCATTTGACTATAGGAAGAGAACCCGATATATCCCAGCAGCATTCACCTATGACAGACGTTGTCCACCCATGCGACTGGCACATGCCCACCTATGCGCTATGACAGTAAGAATAATATTTTTTCTTACTGTTTTAATCCATAGATATCCACGCCCATCGTATTAGCGGTGGGCCATCAACCCGAGATTGGTGTACTCACAGTCACCTTGTTTCTGGTAGGTACTACCGTCGATATTCAAACGGAGAACACATCCGGAAACGGACCCCCCCCCTCAAGCAAGAAATTTCTACCTGGTCGGTGAAAACCCGACGTGATCCGTCCCAGCTTTGTAGGGACGCGAGGCTCTATGGCCTAAAGACTACGGCCATTCATGATAATAGGTACCCCCCCCCCCCCCATCCCCTGCTTGCTCAGTGGAAAACCGTTCAAAACGGACCCCCCCGCCCTCATCGCTTGCATGCTCAGTGGAAAATCGTTCAAAACGGACCCCCCCCGCCCTCATCCATTGCATGCTCAGTGGAAAATCGTTCAATAACGGACCCCCCCGCCCCCCTTCAGCAAAACGATTTGGTTTGTGTAATATATGGAAAAATCGTAATGAGCGCCCAAATGTTGGAGGTGTCTCTATTAGGAGTAGGAACGGTGCCCCGTGTCGAAAGGCATGCGCCGTCAACGATCAAGTAATTATTAATAAGGCAAACAACACATGAGTACCCCCCCCTTCCCCCGTCATCCCCTGCATGCTCAATGGAAAACCGGTCAAACAAGGACCCCCCACTGTCCTCACTCCGTGCATGTTCAGTGGAAAATCGTTAAAAAACGGATGCCCCCCCCCGCCCACGACCATGCATGATAAGAGTTCACTCCCCCCCCGTCGCCCACTTCATCACTTCATGCTCAGTGGAAAACCATTCAAAGCCCTCCCCTCCCCCCCGCCACCATCCACCGCACGCTCAGTGGAAAATCGTTCACCCGTCGGAGCCGCCTGGTACAACAATGGCAAAGGTGTCGGAGGAAGCTCACGCAGAGGAAGACCCGTCGGTACAAGCTGAGGTGAGGGGTATTTAGGTGTTTAGTTAGCCCCTTAAGACTTACATCCACGTTTTTTGGCGAAACGCTAGTTCGAAGTAGTGAAATTAGTATGGTTACATTTTCCCAGTTGTATGTGTTTTTTTGTGTGTGTTCATGACATTAAACTGTTATTTCCACCCATCAACACCCAGGACACCCCGTGTCCGTGCCGATGCTTCATCGTAGAGTAGTAAAAGGCTGACATACTGCGGGAAATGTGGTATGTCAGGTCCATCTGATGCGCTTTCAGACTTATGCGCAACGCATATTTTCCATCAACTCACGCATATAACCGTAGTTGCCAGCGGTCAGCGACGGGCGGGGGGGCCTTGACCACCTGGCCCCGCCCATGGGAATCCGGATCAGGTCCTGTGCTTGACGCGCCAACATCCACCAATCTCTCGATCCTCGAATCGTTCGGTCGACCAATCGATTGGTGATGTCCTCACTTACAGAACTGCAAAAGTTATTCCACACTAATATCAAGTAGTTTATCCCCAAAAACGCCTGAAAGGGTTAACATGCGCGCTTGACCGCCGTATTCACCCTTTTAGGACCTCGGTAGGCGGACTACTTCAAGGTCTTATTTTCTTCAGTGACTCAGAGCCACCCGCGAGAGTGGCTAACCTATTTCTTTGTGCTTGTCGGTGTCGCGATATGCGCTGACGCCACCGCCGCCATCGGATGGTATGTTACAACTGCGCCAAGAAAGCATAGTTTCCTTCATTTTTGAGTGGACCAAAGCTGGTGTAGCGAAAATGAGGGTACCCCCTTTACCGCAGTATTTAGTCAGGTAAAACATGACGATTGTAAGTGACGACTAAAGCATCACCCACACCGAGAAAAGCGGGAGGCTAGCTTGGGGGATGATGCTTTGATGGTCGAGCTACGTTGGACTCCGATGCAAGTAGATTAAACAACACGTGCGTAGGATGCACTATCGTATTCTGCACGCGCGCACTATGATGAGATCGCACTTCTCATTTTCTCTATTGCTGTGCATGGGTCCCAACACAATACGCGCGTAGCATGCACTATCGTATTCTGCACACGCGCCCTACGCTGAGACCGCACTTTCTGTTCTTCTCTGTCGCTGTATATGGGTCCCAAAACAGTCCAACTGACTATTGAAGGAGGTGGTGGGGAGGCTTCGGCGTTTCGTTTTAATTGGCGTGCGTGCGTTCGTCTTGCGTTTTGTGCTTTGTGGACCAGTACCCGCTCCACCCTGTTCAGCTGTGCTGTTCCGCGGATCCTTGTCGAGGATGAGAAAAATTAATCCAATTCGTCTCGAAACACTGACGGATTCTTCCTTTTCGTGACGGGGTTGCTACACCGTCGACAAATCCATCGACTGGTGATTCCCTCATCTCACAAACTTATCCGCAGTTGTCAGCGCTCACTGATCGGCGGGAGGCCTTGAAGACCTGGCCCCGCCCATGGGAAGCCGGACCGGATCTAGCTGGAGTTGCACCGACTTCAGATGCGTCGACGCTCGACGGGATTAAGCTCGAGCTAGAGTTCGCGCATGGCTACAACTCGTCAGGACAAGCTAGGTGCGTTCGCCCTCCCCACCACCTCCCGCGTTGAGAGGAGATTGTTCATAGAGTTTGATCACCCCTTCGTCTCGAAGGGGATGCGTGGTCAACGGTCAAATGACTAAGGCAATCAACAAATGAGTACGCTCCTCCCCCCTCCTCCCGCCGCCGTTTAGACAAGACTTTCCTCGAGTTAAAAAGTTCCTCTGCCCCTGGCTGGGATGCCTCCAGCGCACTTGAGAAATGTCACACTTCCGCTGCATTCTTGCGTTGTGGTAGGCATATGTCCCGTGCAATACGCGTTCTACTCATCTGCAAGGCCACTATACCACCTGTGTCTGCGGTGCACGTATTTGTTTCTACGTGTGTTTTGTCTTTTCTTCCGTATGGGGATGCCTTCTAGACTTTTTTGTGTCCACGGGTTAGACTTTGGGGAAATGAGGTAGTGTGACAAACCCATCATCATCACCATCATCATCATCATCATCATCGTGATCGTCATCTTCGTCGTCGTCATCGTCATCATCATCATCATCATCATCATCATACGTGTCATACGCCGCTCTGCTCCCTCTTGAACTGCTTCTTGTAGGAACAACCTGGGTTTCTCCAGCTCAGACAAGGTTATCCTGCCGTGCGGCCCTATTGGAGTGGTCTACGACAAGGTAAGACGTGTGCCATGACAGGAGTAGTAGCACCTTTGTGCAGACCCCAAGGCTACGGTAGGAAATGCACCTTTAGAGTGGCTACCCTATTCACCGCGAAAGCAATAAAATTTGTGCTTTTTGATTTATCAAAACGCGCCGCGCTTTCTTTTTTTTTTGGTTTAGCCACGGCAACAAAGCATGTTGAAGTTCGTTTTTGGGGTCAGTTACAGGCCACTCGCGCGAGCGAGGCCCAACTCCAGTAGAGAAAATGGGGGTACCCCCCCCCCTACCATAGCCTTGGTCTGCCAAAAAAAAACAAATTCTGACGGGGCTCCGCGACTGAGAAGCTATCCAATACATTTGGATCCGATGCGTATTTCATAGTTTTTGGTTAGATGCCTAGCCCATTGGATCGTGTATCGGGTTTGGCTTATCAGTTGTCTGAAAGTCGGTTGTTGCGTGAGGCATATGAGCTCCGCAAGTGGGGATCCTCAGAAAAATTAAGTCCAGCCACTACGAAAGCCGGCGGGATTCAGTGGCAGAGTCAACACACAATCTCCGGAATAAAAGGGTTTTACGAAAAACCGCCGGTGTTTACACCCGCTTCAAACTAGATCCGGGTCGAACTCGACCCACAAGGCTAAAATTATCTGGGGCCACCGTTTACGCTGAACAATAGTATTCGGATCTTCAATTTTCAAAGGGATGAGCTTAAAAAAATTGCTATCATAGCGAACGTTTTTTCATGTTTGTTTTTTGTCGTCATCCCTCGTTCGTGCGGTGCCTTGCGAGACGACATTACCCGCACTAAGGTGGGACCCCGACCTATCCCGAGATAGTGCGGTGCTCCGTAGGACAACGTCGTGACAATGAATGTTCACCGCACTATACTGAGCCCCCGCACTAAGGAGTACCGCACTAACGCGGCGCCACGACTTTGTTCTCCTCACACTATTTTCCCGCGGATGCAACTACGAAATCATGGTCAGGTCTCTCACTCGCAAGTGCTGTTTACGGGCCACTGTGGGAGAGTGGTGAGCCTCGCGGTTTCGCCATGCGGGCGTTTTGTGGCGACGGGCCAGGAAGGAAGAACCGCCTCCGCGATCGTCTGGGACCCGGCTACAGGACAAGTGAGAGAGAGATTTAACGGTCAATCCTCCTTTCGTAGAGCTTTGAGTCGTCACGGCTAAAGCCACGAACTAGTTAGTACTCGGACTAATAGTAAGTCGTTTCCCAGAGGTGCCGACTATCCGACTCATTGGGTTTCCATACTTGTAGGAAGGATTATTTAACGCGGGATTCATTTTTGTTTTTGGGCGGGACCACCCCGGCGGGGGAGAACCAATTTTGTGGCGACGGGCCAGCAAGGACGAGGCCGCCTCCGCGATCGTCTGAGATCCGGTCACGGGACAAGGACGAAAGAAATTCGGTTGGCCAAGCCTCCTTTAGCGTATGCGAAAGTTTTTCGACGCAATGGTTTCACGGCGGGAGTGCACCAAACCTGTTTGAGGCTCCTCACTTGAGCATCTCTGCACCTCACCGTAAACCTGACTTTTGAGAAGACGCGGGTTACGCAAGGGGTAGCATTTTTAAGGCCAAAATTGTTTTGACTTACGGACGCGTGCCGCGGTAGAGGCAGCACTTTTTGGCTAAAAATGTTTTCTGAAAATGACGGGCTCCTTAACCGAAAAATCGTCGGACTTTTTTATTGTTCATTTTTTTGCAAAAAAAATATTTTTAACCCTAGGCCATGGGATTTTTGCCCATCGGGTAGCACTTTTATTTTTCTCCAAAAAAAAACAGTTTTTTTTAAGAGAGGCGTAGAGGTCCTCAAGTGAGGAGCTTCAGAACAAAATGGTGTACCGATGCCGTAGCATTTATCTACAGGGTTCCTCAGCTGAGAAAAGTATCCATACAAGACAGTAGTGTGGGGGTGACAAAAACAATGGACTCATACCATGCCAAGACTTTCATTACTTTCAACTATCAAGGGAGGCCGTATCGTTGGAATGTCGTTTGCGGTGTTAGGTATTTGTCGTTGTGTACCTAGGTTATGGAATTGTTCATCAGATCACCTTTTCATATTTCTCAGCATTGGGTTTTGGGTGAGGTATAGAACCTCCGCGATCATCTGTGGGATCCGTCCACGGACAAGTGAGCGAAGTGCTAGAGTGGCCGAACCTTCCGTAGAGCTTTGAGTCGGACTCATGTCACCAACTAGTAATTGGTCGGACTATTAGTTAGTCGTTTCCAGGAAGTGCTGACTATCCGAATTACTGGGCTTCCATACTTGTTGGAAGAATCGTTTAATGGGAGATGCATTTGTCGAATTTGGGCGGGGCCCCTTCAGCCAGGGGAAGCTAGTTTGGCTCGCTTCGCTCGCTTGACTGAAGTCGGCAAGTCAGCTGACCGTAAGCTGGCTTCTCCAGCCGACCTGTCGGCTAAAGTCAATTAGTTGGTTAACGGACCTGTCGGCTAAAGTCAATTAGTTGGTTAACGGCACCTACCGATTAGTTATTGGTCGTGAAATCTTGCCAACTCGCAGCTCTTTCCTTTAGTGTATGTGACAATGTGGTCGCCGTAATACAGTTTCAGCGCCGCCGTAGCTGTTGCTGTTAGAAGCTCTTTAACGAAAAAATATGGGCACGTGCGGTAGTGGCACTCGAAAATTTCGAGCGGCATGTAGGAGCCCGGGATATTTTTGCTGGGAAATTTCAGTCGACGGAATGTCCGATGCTTTTGTGTGCTTCCTTCTTTGTTTTTTTCTCGCTGGGGAATATAGCTTGTACGTAGTCATCCATAGGGATGTTTTCGACCTTCCTTGGTCGCGGATGGCGCGGCTCGGGAACTCGTACTCGGGTACCCCCCAGAGCATATAAGCTGTTGCTAGGAACTCGCGCAGCAGGATATTTGCAACTGTCGTCAAGTTGTGTACGTTGATCGTCGGCGGACGCCTTCAGGCAGCTCCATAGAGTCCCTTTTTTTGGCGCCGTCAAACGTAGAAACTCCGTATTGTATAAGAGTATTGCGGACGGTAAGCTCACAGGTAAGCTCCCGAGCGTATAGCATGATACGTGTTCCCTCAACCCTTCCTCATTGCTCCACCGATACCGGTCACGATCGCGAGTCTCATCAACCTCCGATGTAACAGGATAGGAATGCTTAGGAGTGATTGACTTTGAAGCTCATGCTGCACATTGTCGGCCAGCAAACACATAAAACTAGCTAATCCCTCCTATTCACGTACACGCCTAGCCCACCTCCCGCGCCCCCCTGCAACAATCATGCGTTCTTCTCACCTCCCTATGCGGAGCTGTCGGACGATGGTCCTTCTCGCCTAACAAACGGTCGTTACCCGGCATCTACTTGTGACAGGATACCTTATCCCTCTTATCTCCACACATACCTATTCCCCTCCCCCCGTCCCTATGGAGACGTAAGAAAGTTGAATGGCAAAATGACGTAAGGAATATGCCAGAAAAGAGGTTACCAGCAATAGCTGATAGGGCTGTATAGGACAAAGTAACAAAAGTCTGAGCTGGAATAAGGTGGGATAGCGTAGTCGAAAAGGTATGGAAGGACCTAGGAGGAACCCGAGAAGAGATACTGTCCTTCGAGGAGTTTGGGGGGTGCAAGGCAGAAGCAAAAGAAATGATGGAAGTAAGGGAAAGGCTAGCGCTAAGAAAGAAGATGAAGGAGCAAGAACATTTAGAGATATACAGGCGTTTAAGAGAAGAGATAGGAATGAAAACGTATTTGCATGGCCCAATGGACTACGTGAAAACGCTGAAACTGCGATTTCGTGCAGGGGAACTGGACCTGCGAGAAAGAAGAAATAAGTATACCAGCAGTCGAGTAGAGGAGGAAAAAAGGCGCACAGAGTTGCCTTTGTGGCAATGCAGACGAGAGTAGAACTCACATAGTGGGAGAATGTGAACTGTACAGGGAGGAACGGAATGTGTTGGAGGAGGTGATGAGTAAAATAGACGGATGTGACATGGAGGAGTTTGGTACTCCAGATAGTAGCGAGAAAGCGATCGCTATACTAGGACATAGAAGGTGGCCACAGACGGCCAAACAGGAAGGAGATGAGATAAGCAGAAGATTATATGTCATATATGGAAGACACGTAACGAGCACCCAAATTTTGGAGGTGTCGCTGCTAGGAGTAGGAACGGTGCTCCGTTTCGAAAGGGATACGTGGTCAATGGTCAAATGACTAAGGCAAGCAACGAATCGGTACGCCCCCCCCCCCGTCCCGTCCCTATGATCTTAAGACTACGGCGATGTGTGATAATCAGTACCCTCCTCCAAGGGGATTATATAAGCAAAAACATTTGATTTAATATATGTAGCGCCCAAATGTTGCAGGCGTCTCCACTAGGAGCAGGAACGGTGCTCCGTCTCGAAAGGGATGCGTGGTTAATGGTTAAGTGACTACTTGTAAGGCAAGCAACACATGAGTACCCC
>JAYJMJ010000218.1:4021697-4032600 GCA_036873875.1 Laminaria ephemera | reverse complement strand
CCGTTGGGAGACGATCGAGAGTTTTTGTCTCTGTTTTCCACACACCAGCCGCCAAATGTATTTTTAACAGCAGCTTGGTCGGCATCCGCCACACACCACCGGCGATAGTGTGAGCACTGTACACCAAGGGTGAGTCGGAGCCCCTAACGAGCTCGCCACGTTCAGATTTCACGACGTTGTGGTTGATTTCGTCGAACGAAGTGTGTAGAGGACACGAAATCTCGCCGCTTCTAGTCCAAGATCTGCCTGAGATTTTCTCAAGCAGATGTTGCCCACGATCGGCGCCAGAAATCCATTTTTTCCGGAAAATTGAAAAGTTCCAAAAAAAGAATATAAAAAATCGGGCCCATAGACAACCGTCCAGGGAAAGTTTGGCTGAGATCTAATTTTTTTTCTTGTTAAACATCAGCTTCCCATTAGCAATGGTCTAATGTGTACGATGTGTGAAACGTTTGTGTGTTTTTAAAGGGAGGAAGATCGAGCGGCCACTGCCAGCAGCCTTCTGCAGGCGTGTGAGAGTCATGGGTTGTTCTTCGTGACAGGACACGGCATCACTGAAGAAAGGAGACGACTGGCCTTCGACAATTCCAGGTGGCATAATTGATCCATGAAGGCATGTATTACCCGTGCTGCGTACTGTATGCCATGATATCATGATGCAGACGTTCTCTAGAAAAAAAAACTGTAAACGCTAAAATGCAGCGCCAGCGATAAGCGTCGGCGTGCTGTTTCGCCGTGCACTGTTTAATTATTTTGGGCGGACGGTCCTACGTGGAGGTTGCCATTTGCAGCAACCAGAAGTTAAGAAACCGCCTTACAATACATTACCAAACCCAAACATCATATTGAGTTGTTCTTGCACTACAGTACAAGCATCCTGACACAGTGCCTTGAACACTATCGCCATGGCGTCCTATTGTTGACGGGAAAACAGGCGAAACAAGACAGTTCTTCTCGATGCCTAAGGCCATCAAGCGGAAAATCCCGGCGAAGAAAGGCGGTTTCACGCGGCGCACAACTCCGCGAATTCCCGCATGCAACTAACTGTAATACCTATCCAACTAATGACTAGTCGGCGACTTATAGTCAATCAACTCACAGCCCTAAAACATTGCAACGTTTCGGTGCAAAGCTAAACACTATCGCCGTGGTACCCTGTTGTTGACGGGAAAACAGGCGGTTCTTCTCGTTGCCCGAGGTCACCAAGCGGAAAATCCCTGCGAAGAAAGGCGGTTTCACGCGGGGCTACATCGGTTTCGGCGGCGAAAGCGGCTCCCATCTTCTCGAGTGTAAGGAGGCATTCAGCTACGGGTGAGGGGGGCGAAACACCTCTTAACTCCCAGTTTCTTCCACGTTCTGTGTTTTACAAAGTTGCGCTCGGGGGAAGGGGGAAGACGAAAGACACCTGTGACCGCCGTACGATACATTATCAGGTGCATGTATTATTTTTGGTATTTGTATTTAGTGTGTTCGCCAAGCAATTCTAACGCGAGATGACCAACCGTGCAACGTCTCGCTTTTGCAGGTATCCATGGTCGGAGGATGAGCCCCCGGAGAACGCTTTGCAGGTTCGTTATACCCTACGGTGCAGCGACCCATACCACGGCAGGGGTACATCTAAATCGTCTGGGGCTTCTCACTTAACGGGCTCAAAATCCTCGCCCACAAAACATTGTCGAGAAAAAACGAAAGTAGGAACAACCCTATGGCTTAGGGATACAACGAATAATATTTCAAAACACAAAAGTCTATTCCGACGATATTGGTTTGTTCCTCAGTTGAGGAGCGGCGTAGTTCATGGAAGCTGTAGGCCTAAAAGTGATCTCGTGTCCAGTGTGGACCACAGCAGTGGCAGCTGTAGACCGGCGTCATCCTGAGGTTGACAAGCGGTGGCGGTTGTGCGTATCCGGTATCGTTGGAATACCATTTGTATTTCAGAATATTTTTTTGGTTATATACGTAAGTCTATATACCTAGGCCGTGGGATCGTTCATCGCCTACGCCATGGGATTGTTCATCGGGTTGCATTTCCGTTTTTTATCAAAGCCAGTGTTTGGGCTAGGTGTAGAGCTCCTCGAGTGAGGAGCCTAAGAAACGTTGCACAACCCTAATGCAGCATGCATCTTACGCTTTGAAATAAGCTGGCGACCAACGAAGAAAACAAATCTTCATCGCGGCACGTGAATGGGGAGTGAGGTAGAGTTTTCCCAGTTGTGGTCAATAGGTGCTACAGGTGGGATTCCGTGGGGATGTGTCCAGCCACAGCCCGGAAATCTATTGCGTCTGTTTTATAATAATGTTTCAAATGCGTCAGCCGTGAGATCGGCCAGTTGAATGGTCGATACTTAGCTTTGCAAGTCGCGTGATACGCCGGCCGCGCGTGTTCTATATTCTCGTAGTTTTTCCTCGTGAAGGGTAGGCTATAGGTCAGTGTATTGTGGTCGACCGGCGCTACAGATGGAGTCGTTAGAGAAGGTATGTTTGTTCTTCCATGGGGGTGTTGATTGGGGAGGAGGCTCTAGCGGGCAACCAATGGCCTAATTTTGGCGCCCGACTTGAAGGATTTTCGCACGAAATCGAGAGTTTGATTTTTTCCTTTCGTTCTTCGGAACCGTTCTTTGGATCGTTCTGCCGCCCAGGGATGCAACATTTGGCCTGAAGAGGGCGCTCTGGGAGACGGGTGGCGAGAGGACATGACCGAACTTTTCAGGTAGGTCCCAACACGATCTTGAGCAGGCCTCGTTAGAGGACAGAAATTAGATTTTGACCCAATATGTTCACAATTAGTTTTTAGAGGTGTAACAAACATCCTACACTAATTCCAAGTAGAATGTCCCCAAAATCGTGGGTGCAGTTCCAAAGGGCTTAAATGGACTATTTTTTTGTCTTTTTTCGCACATGCGATATATAGCTTTTGGAATATCTATGCTAATTTAACCCTCTTAGCACCCATTCGGAAACCGCAAAAAATAATCATCTACGACCATGTCAAAAGAGCCCGGACTCTTTGGGCCCGCCACAGCAGACAGCATATCACTTTTCAAAGCTTTGGCGTGGTAAACGGGGCATTCAAAGTCCACTCAAAGAGCATGCCTTTAAAGCCAAGTAAAACCACATATATTTGGGCCGACTCCATCGCGTTCTTGTGCCAAGAAGGTTAAGGTAAACTCGCAGAAAACAATGGAATGGACCTTTTGGTGTAAATATTGCATTTTTTTACAAGTCTCACAGAAAGCATAAAAACCATTCGCTTGTTGGGTCAAAGCCTAACAGGAGCGTGATGTCGTTTTTGATATTTGACGATGAGCCTATGGAAGAATCCTGTCATGCAATTGCCTTTTTGTATATTTTGTTATGAGCTTATGGAGCAGTCCTGTCATATCCGAGATCAGGACGCCGTATGGTGTATCTCTATCTTTGTCTACGGACCATTTGCACCAGATAGTTTTTCTTCGTAGCTGTTGCTGTGCCCTTGTACCGCTACCGCCTGCACAGCATACGGGTATCAAGGGCGGCGCTTGAACACATTGCCCCGCCACCACTGTTGCAATTGACAAGCGCGGTCCGTTCCGGCTCACTAATCGGGCGTCTTGGGTCGTCCAGGCAGATGGTGTTCGTGAATGAAGCCGTGTCTTTGTGCCTGTCTCTTTGCCATGATGTCGTCTTGGAAGACTTGCCGACGCTGTGCCGAGGCGGCTAAACGTTCAGCCAAATACAGTATTTAGGGGCATTTTCATCCGCTATTTGCTATTAAATAGTTTTGTTTGCTATTTGCAAGACTTAAAAAACAACTTGCTAACTTGCCAAAGTGGCAAGCTCTTCTTTCCATTTGCACCGTCTTGTTAACTTCGGACCTAACCGACAATCGTTGTGGTCCGTTCCGGCGCACGTATCGGGCGTCTCTCATCGCCCAGGCAGATGGTGTCCGTGAATGAAGCGGTGTCTCTGGGCCTATCTCTTTGCCGCGGCCTCGGCTTGGAAGGCTTGCCGACGCTGTGCCGAGGCGGCGAAACGATCAGCCTCCTGAGGTTATTCCACTATTTTCCTTACCGCAACGACGACGACATCAGCCGCGACAACAATAACGCCGGAGGCGATGAAAAACAATGCCTCAAAAAAGGAAAAAACAACAACCAGTCCGGAGAACATCCTGACCCGTGCGGGGGAGGAGAGGGAGAACAAACTATGGCCGGCGACGTGGGGGCTGGAAGTGGCCAGGATGAACGAACAAGCGAACGAGAAGGGTCAACATCAGGGTCGTCGGTAAGCCCTCTCGGTAGGGCTGTGAGTTAGCTGGCTATAAGTCGCCGACTAGTTAATAGTTGCCTAGGTATCGCAGTTAGTTGCGGGCGGTAACTTGCATGTTCTGCGTATTTGCATTTTGACTGGCGCAATTGTGGCTCTACATGTGTTGTTCTTTATTAAGTACTAAGTCAGCTAGTTGGCGTTTTCTCCGGCACCCAACTTAATAGCTAGCCGTTAATAGCCCTACCTCTCGGGGTGATTGGGTGGGTAAGCCCGAAATAGGTGTCTTGTTGCCGTTCATGATATCAAAACAAAAACATGTTTTCTTGCGGGAGAAGGACTGAAAAACGTGCAGTTAGTTGACTTCACGTCGGCCGCTATTGTTCTGCTTCTATCGTATTAAAATAATTTTCCTCCCGACGCATGCTATACGACAGAGGTAGTATAAAAAATGGCACTCTTTGGTCAAAATATTGCTGCCTTGACGGGGGCTCCTCGACTGAAAAACTATCCACAAGTACCGTTCGTATTTTACAAGTTTTGTCGTTTTACAAGTATTGTCGGTCATGGGATTGTTCATCGGATTTTTTCGTTTTCATGTTTTCTCCAGGTCAGTTTTTTGTGTTTTGCTATAGAGAACCTTTAGCCTCACAAAAGATTGGGCGCACTCGCTGACGCATCCTACGATAGAGGTAGCACTTTTCGTTTTTTTTTTTGTTTCTGAATGACGGGGCTCCTTAACCCAAAATCGTCTGGAATGTCATTCTTGTTTTTGCGATTCGATTATGTTTTATGCCTAGGCCATGGGTTTTTGGTAAAACGGTTGCACTTTTCAGTTTTACTCAAAAATAGTTTTTTGGGTGAGCTATGGAGCTCCTCAAGTGCGGAGCCTCAGAAAAAAAAGGGTGAAGCTCTACCACAGCATGCAACCGGCTACCGTAGCATGCTTCTCCCTAGGCTTTCTATTTTCGGTCGTTTATGCTCTACACGCTCGCGTTTCTGGTCCTCCGTTGCTGTCTCGTGGATATTCTGCAGGTGTCACGGCCAGGGAAGATCGGATCAAGCCCTCACACCGACTGGTATGGTGGCCGTGGTTGTTGTCTGGTGTTGGCGACGTAGATACTGCATCCCCGATCCCCTCCGGTGACGGCACACGTAGGACAGATCGGATCACTGTACATGTCACACAGACCTTTTGCACGGATCTGCACCGGCTGTACAAGTGTCGACGGGGCTGATTACAGGATCTGAATGATCTATACATGTTTCCGCAGTAGTGATCTACAGGGTGTGGTCTTGGTATCACGTATGCGCCCGGGGTTGTAAGCGCGTTATACACTGATCTGGTAAGATATGTGTGATCTGTATATGTTTTCATTTGATCTGTAGGATGTGCATCATCTATACATGTGTCCCAACCCACTGATCTGTACAATCTAGGTCAGGCAGATCGTGATCTGTCCGACGTGTGGATGATTGGCACCGCGGCACGATTCCTTCTCTCTCCACATGTACACTGTTTCCCCGTACTGCGCCGTCGGATACTGTCGGTCGCCGACGTCGTGGAAGCGGCCAAACACCCCAAAGGGTTCCTGTTGTCGCGTGCTCGACTTGTGTCGCCCGGAGGCGTCCGCCCGAGTTTTCTCGACGCTTTTCGTGTGAATATACAGTTTTGATGAGCCAACACGCCTCAGTGTCAATTAACCCTTTCAGAACTCCACCCACGTTTTAGGGACAAATTACTTGGAATTAGATTAGGGTAATTCTTGCAGTAGTAAAAGGGTTAACGACAAACAAAACGAATTATTCGTGGTTCGGTTCCCGATCTCGAATAATTATCTCCTTACACGACAAATTGCTCTTTCATACCTGGCCCCAATTGTGACAAATCTCTTTTTTTTCATACCGGGTATTTGTTTTTGCTCACGCTTTTCCCCAACCTTGCGTCGCAGGGGCTTATCTACGAGCATTTTGCAGGACGGTGCCGGCGGCTTGCAGTTTCTCGAGCAGAAAACGCAGAGGTACACTCGCTAATAAAGATGGTATAGCTGTCATCAGGAATTCGCTCAATATGATGTTTGCGACTGTCGTCAACTTGTGCGTGATCGGTTCTGATTTCGGCCGCAACATCCCTGTAAAATCAAACAGTTACAGTAGTATATTCGGTCGAAAATGCCTTTACATTGGAGTAATCCCGGCTTCGGCCATCTCGAAAGGGGGGGTCCCTGTTTTAGGCACGGTGTACGTTAAAAACTCGCGTTCGCTCCAAAAAAATACCAGACCTCTACTGTGCTGTGTGGCCGTCGCCACCTTTTGTGCACGTATCTTGAGCCGCGTTGGTCAGCATCCCGACGATTTCTGCCTGGGTTTGTTTTCGGCCTGGCGGTATCACGCTTTGAATGCTGTTTTCTTGCCGTGAGATGTACGACGGTTCTCTGTCCAAGGGTAGATCCGACCGATGTGAGTTATGCGCAAGGGCGCATGCTGCATTGGGGAAACAGTCGTGGTCCCTCATGAGGGCGGTACCTTGCCAGACGACAATACCCGCACTAAAGTGGGACCCCGCACTATAGTGCGTAGCCGTACTACGTATAAAGAGGTCGTGACAAGCGATTTTCACCGCACTAAACTAGGGCCCCGCACTAAAGGTTACCGCACTAACGCGGGACCACGACTGTAACACTCAACTTTTCCGAGGCTCCTTATTTGAGGAGCTCTCTACCTCACCCAAACACTGACTTTGAGAAAAACTAAAACTGCAACCCTATGAGACTTAGGTATACAACGAATCATTTTGCAGCACACAAACGGTATCCCAACGATATTGGGTAGCTCCTTGGAGGAGCCCCGCCAGCCAGACTTTTTTGTGGGTGCAGTCGTGGTCCCTCATTAGTGCGCTGCCTTACCAGACGACGATACCCGCACTAAAGTGGGACCCCGCACTATCTCGGGGTGGTACAGTACACTAGTACTCTGTAGGACGAGCAAGGTCGTGGCAAACGATTCTCGCCGCACTGAACTGGGGCACTGCACTAAAGGGTACCGCTAGCGCGAGACCATGACTGTAGCTCCTTAGTTGAGGAGCCCCGTCCGTCAAATTTGGTTTGGTCAAAAAGGGCCATCCCTATCATAGCACGAGCCCAGGGGTTGTTGCCAGCTAACGACCATGCGGTGTTTCAGTAAAAATCATGAAGGGTCGCACAATATACCGCTGTACCAGGTATGTTGTGGTGTCGGTTTGCTCTCGACTTGATGTCCTATATTCTTTTGCCGCTGTACCGGGTATGTTATGGTGTTGATTTGCTCGCGAATTGACGTCCTGCGTTCATTCGCCACTGTACTAGGTGTGTCATGGCGTCGGTTTGCTCGCGAATTGATATCCTATGTTCATTTTCCACTGAAGCAGGTTTGTTATGGCGTTGGTTTGCTCCTCGCGAGTTGATGTCCTGTGCTCATTTGCCACTGTACCAGGTATGTCGTGGTGTTGGTTTGCTCGCGAGTTGATGTCCTATGTTCATTGTCCACTGAACCAGGTTTGTTATGGTGTTGGTTTGCTCGTGAATTGACGTCCTATGTTAATTTGCCACTGATGTCTTGCCTGCCCCCCAGGTGGATTGATGTGCCCTGTCCCAAGGATGCGTTGGTTTTTAACTGCGGCGACTACCTCTCGCTTCTCAGCAAGGGACGGCTCAAGTGAGTGTTGCCGCTGCCGCCGGTATTGGATTATGAACTTTACAGTCCACTCGTATCTAGTTGATGTGCAGTCACTACGCTTGAATACACTGGGTATCTTATTCTAGATGCGGGGAAATGCAGTATGCGGCGAGACTATAATAGCGGTTGTTCCTTCTCGCCGGCGTACTGTATACAACTTTCCTTTATCGGGAAGTTGATGGTATTAATAGTACAGGGTAACTAGCTGACCACCATAAGTATCATGGAACTTTGCAGGGAACAGTGCAGGGAACGTAACTGTAGAACGGACTGTCGGCCAGTACAACAGTCCGTAGAGTACATCTGCCCGTAGCATGGGCATTGTCCTGTGACGATCAGGTGACGGTCAACCCCACCTCGATCATTCCATTCCATCTCCTTGTCCCCTCCTCTTCTTCTCCTTTTCCTCTCCTTTTTCTTCCTGATGGTCAAGGAGTCTCGAGGTTTACCCGCTGGCGGACAGTAGCTGGGTGAAGGGGTCGGTTGCCGACAGAGAATAGTAGAAGTATCAATATGTAATAGCCGCACTCCTCGAGCGTCCACGTAGCCATCATCCAAACGTAGAAGACATGTAGAGCAAGTAGAAGGGATAGAAAGTGTAAAGGAGAAAGTAAAGGGACAGCCACCGGGAAAACCATCCGGCGGGAAAAGCCGTCGACCCGGGGATATTCCGCTATGAATCTCCCTCAACAATGACGCCACTCTACCATAGAAACTCCCTATTATTATCAACCATTGTCATATCCGTACCACGCAGCAAAGCACAATCAACAGCCCCCTTGCTTTGTAATTGGTACGGCATGACACCATATTATCATTTCCTCAAGGTAAAATGAGTCAATGAAAAATACAATCAATCAATATCCTCCCTGCACTGTTGTGACAGAAAGAAAGATTGCAATACCATAGTCCCTGAAAGTCACCCCAAAAACCAAGAATCCCATTTCAGGGACAGCATCCAGAATCAATCTCTAACACCTAAGATTCAAAATTCAAACTCCAACCTCCAAAGTCCCAGAACTAAAATCCAAAGTCCGAAATCCAAAATCAGAAATCCAAAAACTCCAACATCAAACTAGTAGTCAGCGCTCAGCTGCCGTAACTAGAGGCGTTGAACCTCAGTAATCAAACGGACATCAGCTGGTGAAATAGGTTTGAAACGAGTGTACCAGCATAGCAGTCCCAAAACTACTAATCTCCAATGTCAACCCGGTAATCTGCACTCAGCTGCCGTAACAAGAGTTGAACCTCAGTAATCAAAAGGGCATCAGCTGGTGAAATAAGGTAGAAATGAGTGTACTACTGTAGGACAGTAGTCACAAAACTCACCATAGAATCCGACAACTGTCTCCCGCGGCTGGGTACACACCAAAACTCCATCGCAAATTTCAAAAGCTCAAACCCAAAACATAATAACGTCAAACTAGACAATGAAATGCAGGAACATCTCATTCTCAAAAGTCCAAAATCAGTTATCTGCCTCCCCAATTTTCCAACAGTAAATTTTCAATACTGAAATGCAGAAGAATCTCGTTGTCACCGTTAAAAATCTTCCGACCAAAATATCTGTTTCCAGTTCATGATACTTGAAATTCGATATCACCCAAATCTTACTCCTCCTAAATATCCCCGATCCAAACCGTGTTTTTAGGCCTCCTGAGTCGTCAGTAAGCCCCTCGTCACACGTTCCGAGTCTATCAGCCACAAATGTGAAATTTCGAGAAATTATGCCGTCCCCAGCATGGAAGTATTTCTCGCCATCGTCAGCGGAAAACTCAACTCGAAAATCACAGCTGTAAAATCACGCGTATCGCGGATTTATTCTGAGAGAGTATTGTACAGCTAACAAAGATGAAAATGTCATGTAGCATTCCATCAAATGCATGATTGCTGTCCAACCAGCCCCGATTTGGTCTTGTCTGTACGAGGCTCTTAAAAACGCGTTGGATTTACAAGACTCTTTGTTTAGAACATAAACATGCGCTTCTTCAACTAGGGACATGCATTCTTATTGTTGCTCCAAACTCCCCATTGACTTGCAGACCTGCTCTTGTTTTCACTGATCAGATCCTGAGATTTCTCCTTCGGGTATTAATAGTCATAAAGACAGGCTGAACGAGTACTGCTGACCTGCAGACCTGGTCATGGGAATTTACCGTCATTCTCTACGGAGAAAGTAACATTTCATGAGTCACTTTTGTGGAAATTCACGCCGTCCTCAGCGGAAAAAGCGGCATAGCATTTCGTAAACCGCATTTGTGAAATCGCGCGTCGAATTCATCGCGGATGTACTCAGAAATTTCTCACCGTGGTGGAATCCTTCATCGTCGTCAGCGGAGATGTGCACCGAAACCAAGATGAAAATTCTCCCTTCAAAGTACCAGCATACAAATTCCTAGAAAAATGTCTACCAGTGTACCACCTCAGCTCGCAAAGATCGATGGTCGATACAAGGCTGCCAAGGTTTTCGCAGGATTGATCATTCATCATAACTATCTACTGTTCCTACTCACCGCAAAAACATCATTCACACCTCTTACTCCCCCTACTCACCGCAAGTCCTTCCCATAAGGCATCATATTCAGAGTTGACTCAGCGCCTTTTTGACGTCGGGATGACATAAATCCAACCCGTGTTTGCTTCAGAGTACCAATTAATCAGAGCGCAAACCCCTCGCTACACGTCACGAGGTTGTTAAGTCGAGGACGCGTGCTACGATAGAGGTAGCACTTTTCGGCTTTTTTGTTTCTGAATGACGGGGCTCCTTAACCCAAAATGGTCGGAATGCCATTCTTGTTTTGCAATGTGAATATTTTTTATACCTAGGCCATAGGTTTGTTCATCGGGTTGCACTCCCATTCTCCTCGAAATCAGTTTTTGGGTGAGGTTTAGAGCTCCTCAAGTGAGGAGCCCGAGAAACAAAATGGTGCACCTCTATCGTAGC
>JAYJMJ010000218.1:3996811-4018762 GCA_036873875.1 Laminaria ephemera | reverse complement strand
CGTGCTCCGTCCCGGCATTGTAGGGATGCGAGGGTCTGTGGTCTTAAGACTACGGCTATGCATGAAATGAGTACACCTTTCCTCCCATACGGTAGCCTTGGAACCTCAACCTTAACCCTCTTCTTAAATAGCACCCACTCGGAAACCGCAAAAAAAGAATCAACTACGACCATGTCAAAAGCGCCCGTACTCTTTGAGCCCACCGCAGCAGACAGTACATCACTTTTCAAAGCTTTGGCGTGGTAAACGGGGCATTCAAAGCCCAATGAAAGAGCATGCCTCCAAACTAAGTAATACCACGTAAATTTGGGCCCATTTCATGGGCCCTGTAGCGTTCTAGCGCTAAGAGGATTAAACGACACACCACCGGGTGGCTTTCGCGGCAAGCCACAGGCGTCGATGAACACAAGGTTCCCTTCCGCAAAAAATATCGTCAATCACAAAATTTCCGCTCGGTCCCGGAGAGACACCGTGCGTATAAAAAACCATTTAGATGCACAGCTATAACCGACACGCCTCCTTGTGGTATTCACAGCAAGCCACAGAAAATACGCCTCCTCATGGGTTTCGCAACAAGCCGCAGGCGTCGATGAGCACGGGGCTCACGTCCAAACTATCATCATCAGTCGCAAAATTGAAGACACCATGCGGATAATCGTACAACCGTAGACGTGCAACTGCAAACGACACGCCTCCCTCATGAGTGTTCCAGCAAGCCGCAGGCGACGACAAGCCCTTCAACATAAACGAAACGCCCCCTCGTGGGTTTCACAGCAAGCCGCAGGCGTCGATGAGGACGGGGCTCACTTCCGCAAAAAATACCATAATCCATCGCAAAATTACCCGCTCAAATCGTCATCAATCGAAAATTACTGCTCTGTCCCGGGAAAACACCGTGCGGATTTATAACCGTATAGTTGTGAAACCACAACCGATACGCCTCCTCGTGGGTTTCACAGCAAGCCACAGGCGTCGATGAGCACGGGGCTCTTGGGGCGATTTGTGCCGCCCTCGACCTTGACGCGCTCAATCGCGTGCACAACGTCCATCCCCTCCGCCACTCGCCCGAACGCCACGTAGCGGTTGTCTGCCCACCCCGAGTCATCTTTGATGGAAATGAAGAACCTGGAGCCCAAGAAAGAGTTTACAAAAAAAGCGAAAAATCGTCAGTTACGAAATATACGATGAGGCGGTGTGGAAAAACCAAAAGCAAACGATGCGCCTGCGCGGAAAAAACCAAACTGAATGGCATCAGAAAATCACACAACGCACCCTAAGCGTGGGAACGAGCCGAACGATTCTTGGAAACTTACTTTGCGCGTAGTGAGTGGAGTAATGTTTTCTCCTTGGTCGCGCGTACCAGATTTTAGAAACCACGCGGCAACAGCAAACAGCATCGTATGGATAGCAACATCTTAGCCCTTTCACAACTGCAAAAAAATAGCCCACACTAATCCCAAGTAGTTTTCCCCAAAAACGTGGATGCAGTTCTAAAGAGAGGATGAAACCGAACCACCACGGCGTTCAGTTGGAACCGAAATCGAAAACGAAACCGTCGACGCCTTTCACGAACAGTTACACTTCTTGATAGTCTCGAAAATCAAACGGGTTGACAGACATCTCTCACGAACAGCTACACATCGCCGCTGTAAGCTTGCCGCGACGGAGGCTAACAACTGATACGTAAAACTGACAACGTCACGAACGGCAACACGGCGAAACGGGAACGAACATCGGGCGCGTTACGCCTTCCAGCCCCAAGCACATAGCCCTGCCTCTTAATCCTCCTCTCTTCTCTCTTGGAGCATCTTGCATCCATCCTAAGGTAGAGAGGGGGTACCATTTTTTTTCTCCCATGTGGCACTCTATGCCTCACCCAAAAACCGATTTCGAAAAATGTTGCGCATACTCTGCCTCTTAACCTTCCTCTCGTCTCTCTTATTACGGGGGTACATCAGTAGTAATTAGGACCAAATATGATCAGTAAAAATAGGGTAATATGTAGGTTTTTGTGTGTATCGTAGGTCCTCATTACTATGGTCCTCCGTAATAACATAATCTCATGCTACGATAGGGAGGCTTACCTATTTTTCTCAAGGGGTACTTACATTTGGCGCTGTACGCTTCACCCAAAAATCGATCTCGAGAAATGCTATACATGCCTACCGACAAACAATCACTTCGGCTACCGGTAGGCATATGTATCACAAAAAAAAACAAGCATTATACAGGTGGGCTTGCAAGCATATTAGGCGGTTCCGCAGAATGCCAAACAGCGTCCCACCCAGTTTTTTGCCCCGAAAAACACCGGTGCAGTTCTGGTGGGGTTAATCAGCCCCGTCAGTCTGATTAGTTTGGGCCTAAAACTATCCCCTCTACTGCAATATGACCTTTTTGTGGTGTCCTCACTTGACGTCCCCCTGCGCGTCTTGGTTTTTAACCATGCTCGAGAGTTGCACATTTAAGCCCAAGCATTTCTTACTGACCGGGCTCCTCAACGGGAAAGCTACTCAATATCTTTCGATTTGAGAATTACCTTTCCGATGAGAAGGAAAAC
The DNA here is from genome assembly GCA_036873875.1 of Laminaria ephemera. Taxonomy (NCBI): domain Eukaryota; class Phaeophyceae; order Laminariales; family Laminariaceae; genus Laminaria; species Laminaria ephemera. Next base: position 4,016,205 of record JAYJMJ010000218.1, on the reverse strand, counting down.
CGACTATTTTTTTTTTGGTGTTTCGAACGAGATATGTTTTCCTGAGAGTGAAATTTTATACTAAGAAACGTAGCTATTGGCAACAGTTATCGATCGCACAAAAAACTCGACCCAATATCTTTCGATCCGACGTATACGTCACAACAACATTCGCTAGATACCTAGCCCGGCACTGCGCAGCGGGCATACAATGTTTTCTCAAAGTCAGTTGGGTGAGATATACGTACACTGCCTCAAATGCGACCCCCAGAAAGTTTAGGTGCTACCATACCCCTACCGCAAAATTCCCCTTGCTCCTAGAGTACAACGCCTCCTCGGTGGCATCCTCACCGGCTGTCTCCCTGCGCGTCCTGGTTTCTAACCATGCTCAGGAGCCCCTCCTTCATGTGCTGCAGGGCAAGGTAGCATAGTAAACCGGGAGTATCCGCGCAAAAGCACGCCAGTGGCGAGAAGTACAACACCGGTCAAAAACAGAGCGCAATTTGTTAAGACAACGCGGGGGTTATTGTTATCGTATCCCTGTAGCCCTCTATCTGTCATGGGAGCGATATCAACTAAAACGGGTGAGGAGACAACAAATAACGGATCTCCCCAAAATAACAATTGTTACGAGCGAAACATGAAAGCAAAGCAAAATTAGTTGGGTTGGGATGAGTTGTGTTGGGTTGACGACAGTAACAACATATCCACCAGCGCGAGTTCCTAGCGAGAGCTACATTATCGTAGTTAGCTTCCACATTCGGGGACATGATATAACTAGAGACAACCTGATGAACAGAGGCAAGGTCCGTCCCCTACTGCCTCATCGTAATTAGGTACGGCAACCCAGGTATCTTACCGGTATCCGGCCAGCCCGGCGTACACTTCAAATTTGATAGTGCCATCTCCTTACGTACTGCGGTGGACGTATGCATGTTATTGGGTGCGCGTTATTCTTCCAACGGGACGCATTTGGCCTGTTTATTGTAACGAGGGCTAGATTTCAGGGAAATGAGTCAGTGTAAGAAGATCATCATCATCATCGTTGTTGTCGTCATCATCATCATCGCCGTCGTCATCGTCGATTATGAGTGTGGATGCTTGTGTACAAATCGCGAGAAGGCGTCGACTCAACGCGACCTTAACCCTAACCGCATATCTAACCCAGGTCAAGGCTACCCCCCAAAAGTGGCGTCGCCGCGCGTTTAGAATTTCCTGAAAAAAATGTGCGGATCACCTAAAAAAATGTGTATATTTTTTACTGTGGCTGCTGTGTTTTTGAGGTTCGAAAACACCGTACAGTCTACTGGCTGTGTCAACAAACCCTACTCGTAGTGCCCCGAGTGCAAAACATGCGCCTGGCGCACGCGGACCGGGAGCACCGCAGTGCGACGGCGACCGAGGTCCATTGTGCTCGCGGAGCTCAACTCACCTGGATGTCAAAGTTTTCCTGCGGGATGTTTTCCCCCGTCGATGAGACACCAGACTTGCCGCTCCTGCTGCCGATCGCCCCCATCTGAGGATCCGCGTTTGGCGCGGAAAGGTATCAGAGGGGGAAAATGACGCGAAAATCGATGATAATCAACGAGTAGTGGGAATGCTGACCCCTCTGCGCGAAAAACATGAAGACATACACGGGGGGGGAGAGACGACAGCTGTGACCACGGCTTGTCCAGCAGATGGAAACTAAATGTGGTATTAAAAACAAAATGCGACGGGGGAAAAAACGATTACAGCACCCGCCACTGCTTGATTGGGGGATGGTAATTATGGTGTCCGAGCTACACCTGCAAGGAGTTGTACTTCACGGGCGCGGCATGATCCTACTCGTACTGTTGCCACGCTCACACAGTCGTAGATGGTTGATAAGGCCAAACTCGTAGACGGCGCTGATAATACCAACTTTATCATTGTTTTGGTCTCTCTCTCTGGGACCCAAATGGGATTAACCCCTTTACGTTACGCTCGAGGCGAAAAAGCGTCCCGTTCCCAACTCCCAACACCCCGCACCGATGCTGTGAAGGCACAGCACACACAAGGGTTCGACCCGGCGCGGTCCAAAATCGCACCTCGTGTTCTGTTCGGGGCGAAACAGCAATCCCGCTCCCCCAATCCCAAGACCACCTACCTGTATGTTCAACCCGTCCAGGACGTGGTAGGCCTCCGTCCCTCGGTACGACACGCCACGATCCTAAACTCCTAACACATTGCACCTGCATGTTCAACTAACACTTCCAACTCCCAACACCTTGCACATGTATGTCCAACCAACTTGCAACTGCCCCGTTCTACGATAGAGGTAGCCCTTTTGGGCAGAAACTTTTACTGAAGGATGGGTCTCCTTAACCCAAAATCGTCGGAATTTCGTTCTTTTTTTTATTGGAATAACTTTCGTTGTATACCTAGGCCATGGGATTGTTCATCGGGAAGCACTTCTATTTTTCCCCATATTCAATTTTTTGGCGAGGTATAGAGCTCCACAAGTGAGGAGTCTCAGAAAAAAAAAAATTAGCACCTCTCTACCGTAGCATCCGTCGTTTACAAAAAAAAAAAGACATACCGGCGATATTGGGTAGTTCCCCAGTCGATGAGTCCCCCGCTAGTCAGAAAAAAAAATGGCGAAAACGTGTTACCTCTATCATAGCACACGTGTCACCTGTATGTTCAATCCGTCCAGTACGCGGTAGGCCTCCGTCCCTCGGTACGACACGCCGGCTTCGTTCTTCCCCGTAAGCAGCGACACGAAATTCTTCACCGTGTTCGGCACAACCTTCCCGTACAACTGAAAATAAAACGTGAGATAATAACAGAGCGGGGTAGACAGGACGATTTCAATGCTGATTTTTTATTGCGTCGGCTCCGAATGAGTGCGACAAGGTAGTGTTCCGCCAGGGAGCCCTAGGCACTGCTGTGTGCGTGTATTTTTTTCAATTCCATCTATTGTATTTGCTCTTTTTCTTGGGCTCTCTCCCTTTTCGTAACTCAGATCCGGGGTCATATAGCAGCCCCCCCCACTACGGTGCACGCCTTCCTTTTTATCGCAAGAAGGGTTCAACATTTTCCTTCTCTCGTCGACTCGTGTCGAACTGGGCATACACGCGCTAGGCGCAATCTATATGGCCAATTATATATTTTGCACAAGAAAACTCCCTTGGGGGGCTCGAACTCGCGAAGTCGACCTTAGTAGTTTGCGAGGTTTACCCCCAGAGCGCCTGGAACGCCGACCTGTCTGCTGCATTTTTTGTCGACGCGTTCCTACTGAGTGCCTTGGTATATGGTTCCGTCCGGGAGCACGATGAGTAAGCAATACCGTTTATAATTGTCTCGGCTCCGACTGAGTTGCGATGATGTATTGTTCTGTTAGGGAGCCCTAGGTACTGGTGGGGTATTTTTTGTCTCGTTTTCGGTGCCATCAAAGAAACCGCTGCCGCTTTGGCGCAAGCGCGAGGCGGCGTCGTAGCTCTGCTGCAGTGAAACGATTCGTCGTCTCTGTGCACAGTGCGGCACGCCCTTAACCCGTATGCTACTGCAAAAATGACGCCGCTCTACTTTCAACGATTCCCCTCCATAAACGGGGGTGCAATTCTGAAGGGGCTAAGCTAAGATAGTGCCAAGCATGGTCCCGTTCTACCAACGTCTGGTGCGCCCAGCAAACAAAAAAAATAAGGCACAAATGGACACTGCAGAATTCACACGCACGCACGCATGCCCACGCGCTCACCGCAATCACAAGCCGGCCCACAAGCTTGTCCTCGATAGTAATGCCCCCCTTTGATGTTACCAAGAGGTTAAGCAACAATGGTGTCAAGCGATGTCCCGTTCTACCAACATCTCGTGTGCTCAACACGTCGAAACGAGCTCCACATGAACGCGGCAAACTAAAAAAAAAAACACGCAAACACGTCCACCGTCTATGCGCTCACCGCAATCACAAGCCGGCCCGCAGGCTTGTCCCCGATGGTAATGTCCATGTATGCCCTCTGCGTCACCTCCGGCTCTACCCACCCTTCCGCCCTCTTGTCCGCCACCATCTGCTCGATAATCTCGTTGTCGGCCAGTGCTTGGCCAACACCCGCGATCAGAGGGACCGAAGCCACGGCGCCTTGGATGAACGCTCGTCGTCCCAGCGGCGTGGTCGCGGCGGGGGCGCGGTCTGCGTTAGAGTTGGTCGCGAGGTGGAATGGTTGGGGATGAGCATTGTTAGTCGCTTTCTTGTTTGGTCATGGGTCTGATGGAGTGTTTGGTTGTTTTTGGCGCCGATGGGTGTATGGTGGCGACACGGTGGTGGTGGTGGTGGTGGCGGTGTTGATGGTTGTTGTTATTGGATGAACGCTCGTCATCCCAGCAGCGTGGTTGCGGCGGGGGCGCGGTCTGCGTTTGGGTTGGCTGCGGATGTAATGGTTGCGGCTGGGCGTGCACCGTCATTATCTTGTTTGGCTATGAGTATGGAGCAGCGACTAAACCCGCATGAACGAACCACATTGGTCAGAAGTCAAACCCTCGGTGGTGGTGGTGGTGGTGGTGGTGGTGGTGTTGGTGGTGTTGGTGGTGGCGGGGGCGTGGTCTGCGTTGGTCGGGGGTGCAACGTTTGCGGATGGGCGTGTACATAACGTTGGTTTCATGTTTGGGGATCGGTCTGGATGGGGCGATTCGGTCGTTTTTAGCGCCGATAGCTGTACGGTGGTTGTGGTGATTGTTGCTGTGGTTGTTGTTTTTATTGTAGTTGTTATTTGATGAACGCTCGTCGTCCCAGCGGCGTGGTCGCGGCGGGGGCGCGGTCTGCGTTTGCGTTGGTCGCGGGTGCAACGATTGCGGGTGGACGTGTTGTTATCATGTACTACAGGTACAGCACCTGGTATACGACTACGAGTATACTTCGTAAATCAGTGTCAGGCATCAAAGTACGGACGGCACAAATAAGGGAAATATTCAATATTCACACAACCAGGACATGTTCAAGGACAGACTTGCCGTATCGTATGAGTAACCGCAAGGCGTTCTCAGCACGGTGAATCATCAGAACTTCCCTACGTACGAGTACGTGCTCAGATCTTACGAGAGAGCTCGCTTCTACAACAGTAACGGCACACTGTTGTACTGCTGTACTGCTACGTAGGAGTCCGTGCTTGGAGCTCAACGGAGCTCACGAGAGAGCTTGCTTCAAAAACGGTAACGGCACACTGCTGTACTGCTGAACGTGCCATAAATAATCGGCCACATGTTGCACTTTTCGGCGAAGGTCAAGTTGACCTTGAATCATGAACGCCACCGTTCAACAGCCAAAGACCTCTCGCTTTCTCCTACTCTTCACAACCGTTGACCAGAAGTTCACAACGTTTCCAATGATAGTCTGTAGGCCTTCGTGGAGACTCTAGTACGTACACGGAATAGCCATCACGTGCCTACGAGTACAGTATACAGTAGTAGAAGTATCAGCTCTCACCGTGCTGGGGCTGAGCTGTCATGTGGATGTTCCTGGCAGGGTTAGAGCATCGCATCACGAAGCCAGACGCCGTCGCCAGCGACAGCGGGACGATCACAAGCGCGGATTTCATGGCGAGATACAAACGCTTGTCACTGTGGCCGTAGGTTCGCAACGGAATAGTTTACAGATGCAGCAGTGTGGCATGCAAAGTGCCTCGCTCTCTCACCGTGATTTGGCGAGATTTTCGATTTTGAGGCAATTGGGGAGTTCCACAAAATAAAGTCGGATGCTAATAGGGGCAACCTTTTATCATCCCCGCCGTTGGGAGATGGCGCAACACAACACAACCCAACTCCACCTCCTAAACGAACGTCGATTACACAAGGCGTCCTTCAAGTCAGCGCCTGAAACCAAGAAGCATCTCCTCGCTGTCGTGTACTCAGCTGTTGCCCACCGCGTGTTCACCTCAAATCGTACTCGAGCAGCATGGCGGACACCGAGAATCAGCAATCAGGCGGCCGTTTGGGCATTTCCAAGGTGAGCTGCTTCTTGTCATGGGTGCTTGCCGAAAAAGCTAACCCCTCGACTCAAACGCTCAAGCCAGGCTGGTCTAGTCTTGCCTCTCCTGCAGATCGAGCATATGGCCACAGCCCGGCATCGCACCGAGCAAGAGTTACGAGTGCGGCGTGAACATGCGTGGGGTTGAGTCGGATTTTATGTAGTCTCTCCTCTCTCGTCGGAGCTTGAACGAATACTCTTGACTTTATGTTCAACAGAAAAATACGAGAGTGTCTGCAATCTGCAGCCTGCTGGAGCACGCCAGCACGCTCCGGCGTGTGGTTGGGTTAACTAGAGTATACGGCATCTCGTGGCTTGAGCGGCACTGCCCATCGAGGTCTGTACGAGTACTGTAGATATCTTCCGCAGCAGCCCTGAGTACCCCCTTCCTTTTGGAAGAAATCTCGAACAGGCCTAAGTAACCCTAACCCTAAGTTTTGGCTGTGTGGGTGTCCGTTGTAAATAAAGTTGCACTCGCGAGAAGCTCACTATACTATTTTTGGTATACACGCAGTTTTTTGTAGTGATAACAGCAGCGGCAGCAGCGGTGTACGAGGTGCTGCACATGGAGTTCGTGGCGTGCATGCCGTTGACGATATCCTGTACCCCTGTACCTGCCTGGTACTACTTCGCTGATGTACTCTGCTGAACATTCTAGTATAAACATGCACCGGTAGTCTACAGCAGTGCCGGTATCAGAGTTTGTGGCTCAAACGGACTGCCTATATCTACGAGTACTTCTGTACTTGTATCTGTAGTCTACTGCCGCTGTACTCGTACCTGCGAGTGCTGCTGTGCTCAGAGCCTACACATGCAGCAACAACAGCACTTCCCTGGGGGTGCACTCGATTGCAGTCGTTTATTTTTTCCACGGGAAATATGGGCAAAATGCAGCATGCAGAACAAGTTTATCAAATGTCCGCGTACTGCTGTAGACATGATACATGGGTGTATCTGGGTCCCTGCTCAGCCCTGCTACGAGTATCTGCAGGAAGACGCGCTCGTCCCACCAGACGGAAGCTTCAGAGTACCAGGTATTATCGTACTCGTAGCTCGTACCTTTAGGCGACAGGAGCGTTCAAAAGTCAAAAGTCCCCTTGCTTGTGGTGTCGCTTTCTGCCTGTCTTGCTGCTTCTGACTCCGAGCCCAAGCATAAGCAAAAGCACAACAGCAGTAGTCGCCGTTACTTCCAAATACTTTTGAGTGCAGCGCGTTGCTACAATATGGAAATATAAGTATGCTATGCATGCGAGTATGAACCATGGGATACCGGTCTCTCGGGGCACGTCGACGCCGTTTAACTCTTTTGCCCCTTTTATACTGGTTTTAGTGTAGCGGGCGGCCAGTCAAGGGGTCAAACCGCGGTCTCCTACTCGTATTTTTGATGAGCATCTTTGTCGCCAAGCGGGATAGAATGTGCTTTGTTTGCAGCGACGTCCACATTTAAACTTCGATGAAAATATGTATTTTTCAAAGTTCAATTTCCCGCCTTGCGCCACCTCCGCGCGTCGGGTGCCATGATGTACTTGGATTTGTGTTGAACCAGGTACCAGGTGAAAGTTGACGCGTGTAGACAGCACGACTATTCCTATCATATGATGTCTACTGCGCATGGGGTGTTAGGACGCCATGATCATGTACCGTACTTGTGATTGTGCTGTAAAGGGTGAACCTGCGGCCGCAGCGGTATTAATAGTCCATACCGCTGTATACTTCGGCTACATAAAAACGGCAGTGCACCGAGAACCAAAACGAACCAGGCGGGGTGATGGCGTAAGACATGTGGGCACCCACGCCCACGCATAGTAGCAATGCCTTCCACACGTAGTCTAGCAAACCCGTCTTGAATCCTACAATCTTCACAAAAATGAAAAATACCCTTCAATCGAACAATCTTATCTTACGTGACAGGAAAAGTGCAACAACGTACCCACTGCTACGCGTATACGATATTTATACGAATTTCCTTTCCTTATACTGTAGCAAATCAATTTGAATAGACTTCCAACGGTAATCTGACGTTGCGTTGCCGCCCATCCTGATGTATGCTGCGCGTATTGGATTACTCCCAACAGGGTGGTAAGTCGAAGGCCGGCAAGAAGGCCCCGCTAGGTCCTCGCGCGAACAACAATGACGGCGACCAAACCGTGGAGCAGAGGTACCAGAAGAAGACCCAGCTCGAGCACATCCTCTTGCGTCCGGACACCTACAGTGAGTTGTTCTTCGTGTTAACACTGCTGTATGGAACCATAATCGCGGCCGATACCGATGAACGCTGAACCCGTCCCGAGCATGTTTCCTGGAGGATGCCTCCCGCGTTATGATATAGTACACTGTGTAGTAGTAGTACCGGTAGTAGTGGTAGTATTTATACTTCAGTGGTGGTTGCACGTAGCAGTATGGATGTGATTTCAATATTCGATACCGGTATCACACCTGGAACCTATCCATTCGGTATCGCCTGTTTAATACGGGGGTGCCAAGGGGGATGAGGGCTACACACGTAGTATCCGATGCATCGTTTTTTTCGATACCGCATATCTCGATACAGAGTATATCGAGACATTCGATACGACATCCGACATTATTGACTATTGTTGTTGCTGCTGCTGTTGGTTTTGTGTTCGTCAGTCGGATCGACAGACAAGATGAGCCAGGAGATGTGGGTCTACGACGAACCGTCGGACAGCATCGTCAAGCGCATGGTCACGTACGTGCCCGGACTGTACAAGATCTTCGACGAGATCATCGTCAACGCGGCGGACAACAAGCAGCGCGACTCAAACATGTCCAAACTCAAGGTGGGGGGGTGTTGCCGTGTTGTCATACTCTGTTGTACATGAAGCGGCTTGTAAGGGTGCCAATACAGTCGGTGACAGACGTTTTTTTATACTGGTACCAGGTATGATATACTTGGTACCGCTTTAATAGTTGTCATCAAATTTGTCACGAGGCGGAACGTTAGGCCTGTGAAGGACGGCTGGACGTAACAAACTACCATAGTTTGGGTTTGGAAAGTTCTAAATGTGACTGACGGCGCCCAAAACTGACATTTCCTTGCATCTTTTGCCACCTAGACGTAATACGAAGTTATTAGTTTTAGAGTGGAAATTCTTTAATGTGTTACCGACGGCGCCCACAACTGCCGTCTCCGGACATTTTTGGCTGTTGTGCAACAAGCACACATGTTACCTGTGGCACAGTGACATACGGCCGTCTATTCATAGACGACGTGTTAATCCGGTACTGTATTTGGAAGCGCCGAGATGTGATACTGACGGCGCCCAAAACTACCGGCATCTTTGGCTGCGATGTGACATCATGGGCTGTCATGTGACAAACGCAGGTTACTGTCGACGCGGAGGAGGGGTCGATTTCGGTGTGGAACGACGGGCAGGGCATCCCCATCCAGATGCACAAGGAACACCACATGTACGTGCCCGAGCTCATCTTCGGAAACCTCCTGACCGGGTCCAACTTCGACGACGACCAGAAGAAGACCACCGGAGGACGAAACGGATTTGGCGCTAAGGTGTGAACTGGCAACGCTAGTGTTTACGTGTAGTCTATATATACAACTATTTATAGTCCCTGCCAGGTATTATTTGTTATCAAATAAAAAAGACACCTCAACGGTGAGGTCGAGGATTTCGTCGAAACTCGTCTTTGGATGCTACGCAGATTATGTGTGTGCTATGTATGGGTTAGGGTTGTCGCTTTTCAGAAGGTTTGAAGGGATATGGAAGGCGGTTTTTTGCGGAGTCCGCTGCCCTTTCATTGCTTTTATATAGGTCCCAACCTGTCGTTGTGCAACCTGGATTTGTGTTGACCCGACCTCATGCGATGCACCTGTTCTCCGCCTTCCTTCGGCGCCATTTTGTTTTCTCCAGCTTGCGAACATCTACTCTACGGAATTTGTCGTGGAGACGGCGGATGGGAATGAGGGGAAGCACTACCGACAAGTATTCAGGAACAACATGCAGGAGAAGGTATTTGTCAGTTGACTTTTTTGTTGGGATGGGATCTTGTCTTTGAGGAACTGTCCTTTGGCTGATGTACCCGTATCGCGTGCTGAAAGGAACTCGTAACCCTTGATAAGGTTCTTCTTTTATCACTTCTACAGTTTAGTGGTTACCTAAAGTTGATATTTGAGACATCAATGGGCGTCGTTCTATTTGGCACGGGGTATCACGCCGTGCAGTTATCTGCGTTCGATCGCCTGGTTCGCTTTGCCGGACAGCTTGTCCACATTATATTAGAGGTGCTTTGCGCCCAATTTTTTTGTTTTTTTACAAGGCGAATGCGAGTTTTGATTTTGACGGTGCCAAAAAATTGGGACCCTTCTCGAGATGGCTGAAGCCTTTTTATTACTTGATTGGAAAGTACTGCTTCAACCGGTGATCAGATCAAGTTGTCAGGTAAAAATATGCTGATGTGCGAGTTCCTAGCGACAGCGTGTACTATATTTTTTTTTTTTGGCCCGTCCAACCAAGTGACAATCCGCAAACCGTGCCATCGTTGCGTCCGCCTTGCAGGAGGAGCCTGTGATCGACGATGACTATGAGGGCCCGGACTTCACGTGCATCACCTTCAGCCCGGACTGGAAGAGGTTTCACATGACTGGCATGGAGGCGGACACGATCGCGCTCCTCAGGAAGGTACATCTTTATATATTTACATCTTTTCTATAGTAGGTCCAACAACTTCCCCATAAACCTTACCAGGTATTCGTTTTCCCTAAGGGGAAGTCCGTGGTGTATTTGCAATAACATCACTGCCATTTCAAGCGCTCCCCAGGGAGGTAGATGTTTATTTGGGGTCCAACGACAACTTCCTCATAACCCCTCCCCGTTTCCGCCCACTTCTGTTGTTACACGTCCGTGATACATTTGCGATAACATCAATTCTATATCACGTGTGGCGTCAGGCCTTGTGTGGCTATTCGACGTTTTGTGTTCCATGCCAATTACCGATTATTGGTCTTCTGCGATATCGTCTCCCTCAAATTATGAAAGTAACTAATTATTGCACCCCCACAACATTACTTTTCGACGGTTCGCGTTCCATCTCAATTTTTCTTTGTTCTATTCTTTCCCATGCCGATGATTGATTGCATCTATCTACTCAGCGTGTCTACGACATGGCGGGGTGCATGGGAGGCTACGGCGGGGCCCGCATGAAGGTGTACCTGGACAAGAAGCGCCTGCAGGTGGCGAGCTTCAAGGAGTACATGGGCATGTACGCCGGCATGGAGACGCCCGTCGTGTTCGAGAAGATCAATGATCGGTGGGAGGTGAGCCGCGAAAAGCATGATCGACAAATTTACCTGAACGTGCGGAACCTTAGAAGAACGGTTAGGGTTGGACCTGTCGAGTTGCATAAGCGGTCGCACGGAAGTTCGCTTCTCTTTTGTTCTCTATCGACTTGGCTTGTGCAATGCTGCATGCATCCCTTTCCTTCATGTCTTGATACTTTTGCTTATCTTGTCTTCCTCCTCCTCCTCCGCGTCGTATACATGTTTATCTTGGTCCTTTGCTTATTTCCTCCGTCCTTCACTTCTCTCCATCCCTCATCCTTCCCTTTTCCCTTCTCGTTACCCTCCCTCCCTTCTTCCTCTACCTCTTTTCTTCATCTCATTTATTTGCTTAACTCCCCCCCCCTCCTTGTCCTCCTCCTCCTCCTGCCTCTCCTCTTCGTTCTTTCTGTCCCCACTTTTCCGTGGCGACGACAGGTCGGAGTGGCCCTGAGCGCGGACAGCGTGTTCCAACAGGTGTCGTACGTCAACGCCATCTGCACCATCAAGGGGGGGACGCACGTCGAGTGCGTGGCAAACCAGGTCATCGCCAAGCTGCTGCCTGTGCTTAAGCGGAAGCACAAGGCTGAGGTGCGCGTGTAATGTTTGTATTTTTTAGCGAACATTGCGAACATTTTAAAATATGTTAGAGTATCAGCGCGACAATTGGAGGTTTGCGTATGACATGTGACGCTTTTGTTACCGCCGAAATTATCCTACTATTTTTTCAAGTAGTTTGTCCCCAAATCGGGTTTGCAGTTCTTACGAGTTTAACCGCTTTACGACCCAGATGCTGTGATAAATCAATCGACACGCATAGGTCTCTATGGTATAAGCGCGTACAAAAGGTATCACGCAGCGCACGTGTTGTGCATCCCAGGTATTCCATCTACGATATCCTCCCCGAGCAGCCTGAGTTGCGTAGTGTGGCCGACGCTGTAATCGTGTGCTTTTTTTTTACACTGTTTCCCTTTAATGTCGAAAAGAGGGTACGAGCCTCGGGGAATATTGTGTGTATGTGTATGCTTAAGTAGCAACATTGTGTCCCCACAGACGGGGATGCGGTTTTAGAAAAGTCAAGCCTTAAACGTCCCAGCCCATCCCAGCCCAGTTGCACGACTTTTGACAAAACGCGCGTTGCCATTCCGTTTTTTGTTGCTTTATCTTTAGGTGAAAGGACACCTTGTAAAGAACCACCTGTGCGTGTTTGTGAACGGTCTTGTGGAGAACCCGGCTTTCAACTCTCAAAGCAAGGAGGCTCTTACCTCCAAGGACTCGGCTTTCGGCTCCGTGCCCAAGATCAGCGACGCTGGGCTCAAGACCTTGGAGAAGAGCGAGATCGTCGAGAGGTAAGGCTTCCCGTGGTTTGCTTGGAGTAGATTTGTGCTCTTTAGGGCTTGCGCGTTTTACGTAGAATAGACGCGTACCCTGCAGGGGTTGCGTCGTAACCTCTGGCAGTTGTTAGACCTTAAAGAAGAACGGGGTGCTGGAATGGTGCAGGGTTGTCCACCCCCCTCGCGCGTTTTCCGCAGAATAGACGAGACAACCGCACGACAAGAACCACAATATCCCGCTCGCTCGCCACAACAACACCAACAACAATTGACAACAGTACGAAAACAGCAACCAAAACACTACAATACAAAAACAGCAACCAACAACAACAATCTTGTTTTTATTTTCACACCTTTTTTGTTTCGTGTGCTTTATACCGTGCCTCCCTGCTTGTAAACGTCGTTGTGATCCCGCTTTCAGAGTTTTGTCCTGGGCCAAGCACAAGCAGAACCAGCAGCTCAACAAGAAGTCCGGCAAGAAGAGCAGCAAGCTGGTGAGCATGATCAAGGCGCCTCCCTGCTTAAACCATTTTTGAACTGCATCTGTGTTTTGTCGAAATTTAACTTGGAATCCGAGTTTGTTCATTTTTGCACCAACGCAGAACACCCCTCCAGCAGCGTGTGCGTGCACAACACGACGCGAGTCGAAGGGGAAGATTCGTTTTTCCTTTCTTGCGCTTATGCTGTTTCCTCCAATTCTGCTTTCTAAGTTTTGTGCGTTTTTGTTTTTTTTTCACGTCTTTCGACGACAGACTGGCATCACGAAGCTTGACGACGCCAACCACGCGGGAACCGCCAGGTCTCAGGTGCGGTGATACTTTTCGGTACAGTCGAGGTTAGCCCTGTGAATTGGCAGACTATAAGTCGCAAACTGGTTCTTAGTTGAGCAAAGAATTAAGGGTTGGTTGCTTGCGGCATTTTGTGTATTTTTGTTTGTATCTGACCGGTGCTTTGTGGCTCGTGATGTGTTTAATGCCAAGGAAAACGTAAGGCTGTTGGTTGGCGTACTTCGCAACCCAACTTATAACTACCCGTCAAACCCAGTCAATTCACAGCTTCAGTGGTAGTCCTTCAAGAGTGCTGTCCCCTGCCAGATACAACCTCATCATATATATTTTTTTATCCCCTCGGCTGTAACGACAGGACTGCACACTCATCCTGACGGAGGGAGACTCTGCCAAAACGCTAGCCGTGTCCGGGCTCGGTGTGGTAGGGAGGGACAGATACGGGGTGTTCCCCCTGAAAGGAAAGCTACTCAACGTGCGAGAGGCAACCGCCCCGCAGGTCCTCAAGAACGAGGAGATCCAGGTGAGGATAGGCGAGGGAACCCGCTAGTTGCAGCACCGCTCTGCAACAACGGTCACTCAGGGCCACTGTCTGATTGATAGGGCCGTGATTCGGTGTAATTATTGGCTAGCTGTAGCTTTGGTGGCTTAGCAAGCCAATCAACTGACGTTAACCTTTCGCTATATCAAACACATTGCGATGCACCAGCCAGTACGAAAAACTCCACCAATTGCCGCAAGGCACCAACAGTCGTGTCTAGCAAACTCAGAGCTGGCCGGTGAGTTGTAGTCAGCCAGCCCACACCCCTACTACAGTAATTGGAGCACCTCCTTACAACACAAGTCGTGAATTATCATTTTCCGATTGACCTACGCCCTCCGTTTGCTTTAGCTTGGAATTTTGCAAAAAAGATCGCCAACAAGACGGGCGGCGATGTCATGCGCGCGTACCTGGATCAATATGCATGTTTTGATGTCGTCCGTCCAAGCAATCCTGGGTTTGTTACGGCCAATGTCTATCGTACGATCACTCTCTACGGCTTACCTAGAAGCGTGAACGAACAGAAGGCCGATCGCCATTTTGCTGTCGTTGGTCCAGACTATCCCGTGCTTCTCACTGTCAGTGTACGTATGCGTAACAAGCGCCGTATATGTGTTTTTTATCCAATTTTTTTCTCCGGTGGGGTAGACAATGCTGGGTTTCATCCTGGCATTGTGTACCTTACGACCAGTTCACGGTATATTTTGACGCATGACCGCACAGAAGGCCATTCACGTCGTTGTGTACGTAGCTGTATGAGTAACAGCTTGTTCCTTTCGTCGGCCCAAACAATTATGGGCTTCTTACTGGCAATAAATGCCTTTGAGAAGGCCAGGATTGTTTATCCGGATGACGCGAACAAGTTTTTACTCATACACGTGCGTGCCCATTGACGTGGATAGCCTTTTGTTCGTTCATTTATTGAAATATCACGCAGCGGGCTTGGAAGGTTTACGCTGCGATTAAAATGACCACGGACTGCAGCACTATCCGGCAACGAAAGTACTGCAGGACCATTGTCTGGCTGTCCTACACGCATTGTCTGGATATTGGAAAAGCCAATCAACTGACGGTAACCTTTCGCTTTATTAAACACATTGCGAGGCACAAACGCGCCAGCTAGGTACGAGAACGAAGAACTTCACCAATTGTTGCAAGGCACCAACTGTAGTGTCTAGCAAACTCAGAGTTGGTCGGTGAGTTGTAGTCCACCAGCTCTCGGCCCTACTACAGTAATTGCAGCACCTTCTTACAACACAAGTCGTGCAGGATCACTTTCTGATTGGCCAACGCCCCCCGTTTGCTTTAGTTTGGAATTTTGCAAAAACATTCGCCAACAAGACGGGCGGCGATGTCATGCGCGCGCACCTGGATTAATATGCATGTTTCGATGTCGTCCGTCCAAGCAATCCTGGGTTTGTTACGGTCAATGTCTATCGTACAATCACTCTACGGATTATCTAGAAACGTGAACGAACAGAAGGCCGATCGCCGTTTTGCTGTCGTTGGTCCAAACAATCACGTGCTTCTCACTGTCAGTGTACGTATGCGTAACAAGCGTCGTATACGAACGTGTTTTTTTATCCAGTTTGTTTCTCCGGTGAGGTAGACAATGCTGGGTTTCATCCTGGCATTGTATATCTTACGACCAGTTCACGGTATATTTTGACGCATGACCGCACAGAAGGCCATTCACGTCGTTGTGTACGTAAGTTTATGAGTAACAGCTTGTTCCTTTCGTCGGCCCAAACAATTATGGGCTTCTTACTGGCAATAATTGCCTTTGCGAAGGCCAGGATTGTTTTTCCGGACGACGCGAACAAGTTCTTACTCATGCACGTGCGTGCCCAATGACGTGAATAGCCTTTTGTTCGTTCATCAATTGAAATATCACGCAGCGGGCTTGGAAGGTTTGCGCTGCGATTAAAATGACCACGAACTGCAGCACAGTCTGGCAACGAAAGTACTGCAGGACCACTCTGTCTGGTTGTCCTACACGCACTGTTTGGATATTGGAAAAGAAGGCGCAAATCAAACGTGCGGCAAAGTCGCGCGCGCCCTGATCAATATGCGCTTGTTCTTGTCCTCGTGTCAGGCAATCCTGGTCTTCTTACTGGTGTTGCTTTGCTTGCAATCACGTTACGGCTTAGAATGAAAAGGTCTACAAACACAAGGCTTTCCGATTTTTTGCTGGCGAAGATCCAGACCATCCGTGGCTTCTTTTTGGCAGTCTTTATTTGGTACCTGGTTTCTCGTGAGCATGTTACGGTACCTTTTTTTCTTCGTAAACGAACAGACACCTTTTTGTTTTTTTTTCGCACGCACCGGTTTTGGTAGGCACTTACTCCTCTAGCCGATCCGGCAACCCTAGGCTACTTGACGTCATTGTATGCGTCTGTGGCGTTGGGAGCCATCTTGGGATATCCTCGCGGGTTTTCTACTGACATGTAGGCATGCATGCGATATTTGAAATTTAAACAGGACAGGAAAGTACAGAAATACGATGGGATGGCGTTCCCAGGTCTCGAATGCATGCCTATATGTCAGTAGGAAACCCTCGAGAAAACTCTAGGATACCCCCCAGAGCCACACGTCTTTCTGGCAGTGCATACCTTACAATCAATCCAATGTATATTTTCACACATGACCGAACGGAAGACCGTTGAAATCGTTGTGCACGAACCTGTATGAGTAAAACCTATTCCGCACGTCGGCCCAGACAATCATGGGATTTTTACTCGCAACATCTGCCTTTCAGAAGGTCGGGATTTGCCGGCTTAGCGTCGGGAACAAACCTTTACTCATTCATGCGCGTTCGTAAGGATGTGAATCGCTTTCTATTCGCTCATGGCTTGAATTCTAACGCAGCGTGCTTGTAAGGTTTTTACGCTATTCAAACCACAGCGTATTGCAGCACCGTCCCGCAACAATTTTTCTGGAAGACCACTGTCTGGTTGGCCAACACCTCTCTTTTGGGATTTTGTGAAAAACGCCAACCAAACGCGCGGCGAAGTCGCTCGCGCCTGCCTTGATCAATATGCACTGTTTCCTATCGTCGAATAGACGATCATGAGCTACTCACCGAAATAGTACGTAGGCGTCATGCTGGCAGAGCATTCTTTGCAACACAACACAATACATTTTTCAACATGACCGAACAAAAGGTCATTTTTGTCGTTGTGCACGAACCTGTATGAGTAAAAGCTTGTTCCCGACGTCACCCGAGACAATCACGGGCTTCTTAATGGCATCAACTGCCTTTAAGAGGGCCGGGATTTGCTGGGTTGGCGCCGAGAACAAACCTTTCCTTTTTCACGTGCGTGCTCAACGATGTGAATGGCCTTCTGTTCGTTCGTCTTTTCAATTCTTCCGTAGCTTGCTTGTAAGGTATGTAATGCTATTAAATCGACCACGGATTGCAGCACCGTCCTGCAACATTTTTTCTGCCAGCCCACTGTCTGATTGGCCAACACGCATCTTTTGGGATTTTGTGAGAAACGCCAACCAAACTCACGGCAAAGTCGCGAGCGCTTGCATTGATCAATTTTTGCACTTTTTCCTGTCGTCGATACAGACGATCCTGAGCTACTCACCGAAAGAGTACGTAGGCGTCTTGCTGGCAGCGCATACTTTACAACACGCCACAGTATATTTTCTAACTTAACCGGACTAAAGGCCATTTTTATCGTTGTGCACGAACCTGCATGAGTAAAAGCTTGTTCCCCACGGCGGCCCAGACAATCATGGGCTTCTTACTGGCAACAATCGCCTTTAAGAAAGCCAGGATTTTCTGGGTTGGCGCCGGGAACAAACTTTTACTCTTTGACGTGCGTGCTGAACGATGTGAATGGCTTTCAGTTTGTTCATTTCTTTTTCATCGATACGCAGCGTGCTTGTAAGGTTCACGCTGCCATTACTACGATCACGAATTGCAGCATCGTCCTTCAACAAAAAACCTGCAGGACCACTGTCTGGTTGGCCAACACGCACCGTTTGAGATTAGCAATAAAACGCTAACCAAACGCGCGTCGAAGTCAAGCGCGCACCTTCATCAGGGTATGCACTCATTCTCATCATCGGTCCAGGTAATCCGGGGCTTCGCGCTTGGAGTGTATTCTTTACAAGTGCGCTGCTCGTACTTTTTTACCTGCAGGAACAGAATGCTGTATTTCTGTCTGTCGTCGGTCCGGTCCCGTCTGTGGTTTTATTGGCAGTGTTTGTCTTATACCAGGTTCCTGGTGAGCACACTACAAGTACGGTACGCTTCGAAGCATAAGTATACAGCGACCTTTTCGTTTTTTTTGCGCACGCACCTGTATCGATAAGCGCTTGCTGCTCTAGACGATCGAAACAACCCTGGGCTACTTACCGGCATCGTTGGCGTGTTGCTGGTAGCGCACACCGTATAAGCACCCCACGGCATGTTTTGACACATTAACCACCAGAAGGCTGATCGGAATTGTGCTGCCTTCAGTCCGGACAGTCCCCGGCTTGTCACCGGCAGTGTAACCTTTCAAGCACCTTGCGGTATACGAAGTGTTCCTATATTTTAAGTATTCGAAGTGTTTCCATACTATAAATACTTGTATTATGCTCTTTGGCGGAGTTGACAATCCTCGGTTTTATTTTCTTTCAGGCGGGTGTACCGTATACGCACGCCACGGTATGTTTTGAAACTTGACCCAACAATAGGCCATTAACCCTCTTGGCACCCACTCAGAAACCGCAAAAAAATAATCAACCACGACCATGTCAAAAGAGCCCGGACTCGGCCCACCACAGCAGACAGTACATCACTTTCCAAAGCTTTGGCGTGGTAAACGGGGCGTTCAAAGCCCCCCCAAAGAGCATGCCTCTACAACCAAGTAATGCCACATAAACTTGGGCCCATTTCATGGGCCCTATAGCGTTCTAGTGCTAAGAAGGTTATGGTCATTGTGCCCGATCTTGTATGGATAACAGCTTGTTCCTCTCGTCGGCCTAGACAATCTTGAGATATGTATTGGCAACAACTGCCCTTGCGAAGTTCATGATTGTTTGTTCTCGACGACGCGAACAAGTCCGTATTCAAGCACAAGCGTGCTCAATGATGTGAATGGCCTTTTGTTTGTTCATGTTTTCAAATATACCTCAGCGTGTTGTAAGGAATGAGAAATAACCCACTTACAACGTAAATTTAAATTTTTTTAGGGACACCGTGAATTTTTAATTATAGAATTGTGCTTCGTCGCGATGCTACACCTAATCCTAATAACATACGCTCAAGGCTGCTCAAAGTTGGTGTTTCCTGTTGAAGGGCTCGTCCTGTACGCTGCCCTTAAAACGACCACAATTGTATGCACCAGGTTGATGTGCAGAATTTCGGGATATGTTCTGTTCGTTCTTGTTAGGCCATCTCTTATAAGACCGAATCTGAATCTGAAAATGGACGTTTTCGGGTAGCAAAACCGGTTTGCGACTCTTATAAGCCCGAAAATGG
>JAYJMJ010000218.1:3974522-3996711 GCA_036873875.1 Laminaria ephemera | reverse complement strand
CTGCGTGCGCTGAGATGCTCTGGTGCGGCGAACTCGTACGAGTACGTAGTCAAGCGATCGCCGTTGTTGATTATTATATGAGAACTCTGTCCAAAAACAATCTGTAAAATTCAGGTTTCATTATAAGGGTCGTCGATCCGATTCTGCCCGTCTGATTCTGCCGCCCGAGAAAGCATCTCATTTTCGGTTTCGGATACGCTCTTATAAGAGATGGCCTTAGCACCTGTTTTTACGGCTTGTCCAGAAAACCGCTAAGGGTAAAACCTCGTCCGAGTTGAGCACTAGAGTAAACCACGGTTTATCGAAAAGACCGCATAAGGTAGAACCTCCTACGATTTAATAGTCGAGCTCTAAAGTAAGACTAAACGACGGTGGCAACTGTATTCAGTGTGCATGGCCTGAATATCTACTGAACACTGGTTGCCACGGCTTTCCACAAAGCCGCCAAAGATGAAACCTCGTATCCTTTGTGCGTGTGAAGCTCTAGAGTTAACCTCCTACGAGCTGAGCAGGAGAATATTACTGCACGTCCGTGGCAACTTTACATTTTTGGCATGCATGACATGATCCGTTCTTGCATGACGCAATCACTTCTTGCATGGCACAATCATTTATTGCACGGCGCGATCGCCTTTTCCTTTGGCACTACCTCGATGTTCTTTTTTGTGTTTTGTTTGGTAAACAGAACGTGGTGAAGATCTTGGGGTTGAAGTTCAACCATGACTACCAGGACACGAAGAGCTTGCGGTATGGCCACCTGATGATCATGACTGATCAGGACCACGACGGAAGCCACATCAAAGGTAAGAAAAGACATTAGTTAACGGTCCTGGGGGACACGACAACAAGAGAAAACAATACCACACTGCCCAGAAGGTGGGAATGAAAAACGAACCGGAGCGCTGTGATCACAGGACGAAATAGGAGGAAATCATTTACCAAGTAAACCGTTTTTGAACAACGAAAAAAGAAATACCAGGTACCATGGTATGTTTTTTCTCTTATTTTGTTCTGTGATCATAGCGCTCCGGTTTGTTCTTTGTTTTGACCTTTTTTGGTGGTGTGGTATCGTTATTTCTTTTTGTTGTGCACCCCTGAAATGTCTATAAAGTAGTTATGGCCCGTCCAAGCACTGTAGAATTAGTGTACCTTGTACTTTTTTTATTGTGCGGAGTTCCTCTCGGGCTGTCCGTCAAGGGTCAACAGTTCCATCGACCGATATATTTGAAGGTAAATTCGTTGAATACCCCGTCAGCCTGGCAGATGCTGGTCCATAAGGTAAAATATCGTTTTTAGGTTGGCTTCATCCGGTGTAGTTTTTTACCTTTCTGGTTTTGTACGTACACCTTGGGCGTCCAATGGCATATGGACTACGGTTGCATCAAACTGTGAACTATTTTTGAGCGCTGTTTCGCGTACTTGATATTTTTTGTAGCATGCTGCGGGCATATGTGCGTCAGCTTGGACTCCATGCTTTGGTGAACGCTGATATTGTTTGCACTAGTACTATCATTTGAAGTTTATGTGTTGCTCTGTTGTTCTCCATATAATTGGACCCCTTTTTGCCCGGTTTCCCTACGTTTTGGCAGGCCTGCTGATCAACTTCGTCCACCACTACTGGCCGTCGCTGCTGAAGATCGACGGCTTCCTGCAAGAGTTCATCACCCCGATCGTCAAGGTCTCCAAAGGTGAACACTTCGATCATCTTTTCTGTTGTCATGCTTATCAACGCTGTTCCACGTTGTGTGAAAGGTCTCCGCACTGTGTCGAACTTTGCGTTAACCTCTGTAGAAGGTTACCCTCGTCTTTTGGAACATTTTTTTTGGAGTTACCGTAGATTTGTTTTTTCAGTGTGATTGTCGATAGCCCGTGCGAGACTTGTGCAGATTGTGCAGATCCATGAAAACGAGCGGTGTGATCTGTCCTGTGATTAATAATCTGTCTGACGTGTGAACTGTTAGTATTTACGCGGCGATTGTGACTTCTGTTGGCGACGTACCCCAGGTCGCAACGAGCGTTCGTTCTACACCGTGCCGGAGTACAACACGTGGAAGGACGGCCACTCCAACGGCAAGGGCTGGAACGCCAAGTACTATAAGGTAAAAATATTCAGATGCTTGGCGGCGAACCTTGTTGGGTGCGTCAAGTCCTTAATTGCGTTTTTGTTTTGCTTGTTTAAGGATACGCGGACGCACAGTCAAGAAGAAGCTTGCGATTCCGTTGCCGCACGCCAAGTAAAATACTGAAAATAGTGCTATTGATAAGCAACCGGTCTTTCGGGCCTATCAAATCCTCGTTTTCACCCAGGCTACGTGGTTTAGTGTAAGGGTCAGTAGATGAAGGGGTAGCTTGCGGTGCTGTTTCCGCGGCAACCGGACATCCCGGCAGAATGATTGTTTCGTCAACAGCGTTAAGTTCACTCACGACACGTATGTGAAAGTTTTGTGAGCTTATGCTTTCTTTTACCAATCCGCCGGAGGATTTACAAAAATGAAGACCATACGGTCAAACCACGGTCTCCTAAGGAACGCCTTTAATATCGTTTGCCTCTCATTTTGCTGGAGGCGTTTTTGATGATTGCGTGGATTCATGACGTTTCCGCGCGCGTTTATATACGTATGGCAATTGTGCGCTCTGGAGAAAAAAACACATTCTGCCTCTGCGCCGTCTGTCGCCCAAGCACATCTTAAATACACAGCCACGCAGACACTATAGGTCTTGGTTGTATTTTGATCTGAAATTTGGTCGGCTGGTCTATGGCATATGCACCATCTATAGATAATTCTTAACTCACAGATCTGTGCGATATAGGCCAGGAAGATGGTGATCCGTTCGATGTGTGAAACTCCTAATCCTGTTTTCTGTTCGCGCTTTGCGATGATCCCCTATCCTTATGGCGTCGATTCATGTTTTTGTCGTATCTTAGGGTCTGGGTACTTCCACCGCTAAGGAGGCTAAGGAGTACTTCGCGGCTTTGGACACGCACCAGCTGGAGTTTGAGTGGAAGGATGACCTAAAGGACGCCGACCTCATCGACATGGCCTTCAGCAAGAAAAGAGGTAAGAAATCCGTTCCGAGTTGCCTAGAAGAAGGATTTTTTCCGTCGGCGTTGGCGGTGGCGGATTGAAAGATGTGCTTAGCTGCTACCTGTTCAGTTTCTACACGAGCAGATCTTGTTGACATGGCCATCAGCAAGAAATAACGCCCATTGAGAATTGCAAGCGGAGCGACAGATTCGGTCTTTATTTTATCGTGAGCTGGATATCTTGGAACATAATTATCTCCAATCTGCGTATACACATAATCTAAAAAGCTCTCTTAAATATTGGATCTAGATTAATCTAGATCGGAATTTCTGCGAGCGAATATTCACGTCTTACTGATTGGTTTGCCTGCATATCTGCTTTGTGTGTGGTGCAGTGGAGGACAGGAAGGACTGGCTGCGTGGTTTTAAGGCGGGCACGCACGCGGACTACAATGTGGAGTCGGTCACATACGAAAGCTTCATCAACAAGGAGCTCATCCTTTTCTCGGTATGGTGTTGTTCTTACCACATTTTCTCGCCTTCGCCATATTTTGAGTGCCTAGCACCGATTGATTTTTCCGCGTGACACCTTACCGCGACTTGATCGCTCTCGGTGTTTGGAGTGTTTCAAGGTTTATGAGGTAGTTTAGTTGTCGTTTGATACTTGAAACGCAGATATTTCGAAGGGCGGAGTTGTTGCGATTGACCTGATGGTGCGGTGTGATACGGCGAAGTTAGGTCATTTACCACTTGACAATGTACAGCATGGGTGTAATACACATTGAGAATAACACAAAATTTAAAGATAACTGTTTGTGTTTGCTGGGCGTAACAGATGGAGGACAACAAGCGATCTATCCCGTGCCTGGTTGACGGGTTCAAGCCCTCCCAGCGCAAGGTCCTGTTTTCGTGCTTCAAGCGCAACCTCAAGAAAGAGATCAAGGTCAGTGACAATTATTACTCTGAGGTTGAGATGGTGTCGACCCCCAACACCCCCACAAGTTGTGTGTGTTGTGCGATATGGCGTTTGACCACTTCCCCCGTTGTGCTGGCTTACGTATGGTACAATGCGTTGTGGTGTCGATCTCCGATTCTCGAGCACGCAGCTCAGATTGTCCGATCGATTATTGGATCTGTTTTCCCATTTGCCGGCGACGAGTTGCGCAGGTTTGCAAGCTAAGTCCAGGTCTGGCCGCTCGTTCGCGCCGGTCGAGTGTTGTCGGTTGCCCCCGTTCGTGCCTGTGAAATCGATTGGCACAGATGAGAACAACCAGTAGCGGCAGTCTGTGAAGTTGCAACGGTTGCCGCTATAGTGCCGGTATTTCTGGCTGGTACATACCGGTGATACAGAGGGGCCACTCTTGTATCGACCACTCAATCGGTCGAATTTCCAGCTGACTTATCCGAAACACTGTCACATATTCATATATGTTGGCGACTATTAATACCTGGTGTATGTTGGTGCCGCGGCGTTGGCAGGTGGTGCAGCTGGCGGGATACGTTTCGGAGCACTCGGCTTACCACCACGGCGAGGCGTCCCTCAACGGCACCATTACGGCCATGGCCCAGAACTACACCGGCAGCAACAACCTCAACCTTCTCACGCCAGGCGGACAGTTCGGCACACGCCTCATGGGCGGCAAGGTCAGTGTTGGGACGATGTTAGATGTAAAATCACCGATATCAAAGTGGAAGCCGTCCATGTTCACATATCGATTTGAAGTTTGATGTCGCCGATGTACATGCGTCCTTTATTAGACTTTAAACCGTCGATTGAACTGTTTCCGCACAGATATCCTATGCTTGTTGTTTGTTTTGTTCATGTCGTTTATTTGTGGCCTCGCATTTTGTTTTTTTTATTTCATCGCTCAATCATTATTAAAAAAATGTGTTTGTTCGTTTGTTTGTCCAGGACGCGGCTAGCCCCCGTTACATCTTCACGGCCCTGCAGAAGGCCGCGCGAGCGGTGTTCCACCCCGACGACGACTCGCTTTTGACGTACCTCGACGATGACGGTCTCTCCATCGAGCCTGAGTTCTACGTCCCCATCCTCCCCCTCATCCTCGTCAACGGCTCCGACGGCATCGGGACTGGCTGGAGCAGCCAGGTAATGTCCCGGTATCTGGCCGGATTTTTGTTTGTTGGGGTATGTCGGCTCGCTTAACCTCTTTCGTAATTTCTAGCTAGTCATTTCTCAACGAAGTACATACCGGACGCATCACGATCTATATAGTCCACATCCTCTGTCTTGTATCTTTTATCTCACCAGTTATCTAGTTCAAGGTACCCTGGTATTCGACTACTGTAGTACCAGGTACTACCCTGGTATAACTTTTTAATTGTACCTGGTATGTTTTACATTGTATCTTGTGTCTTGTTTAACATGTTTGTCTTGTGTCGTACGTTTTACGGCGGGTTTGTTTTTGTTGGGCTTGTATGATTGCCTTCTACCAGAAGGTATGGTTTACTCTCCGTGGTTCATGCTTTGTGTTCGGCAGGTGCCCAACTACTGCCCCCGCGACGTGATCGAGAACTTGAAGAGGCGCATGGACGGCAAGTCGTTTGTCGAGATGCAGCCTTGGTACAACGGCTTCGCCGGGACCATCGAGGTGAATTTTGTTGTAATATTGTTGTATAATGTTTATTATGTTTTTCTAATTGTGTAGTGTTATTTTCTTTTTTTCATTTGCCCTCCGACAATGACAGTGCACACTTCATTCTAAACGCAAAACTAACGCACTGTACTACAAGCTCCCACTCCCACCAAATCTATTATCCTTCCCTTCACTCCCTTTTTATAATTCAAGCGAATGCAAGTTTATATATAACTCACACCTCGCCAATACTTGGACATCCTCCTCGCGATCGTCGAAACACGATTCTACGACCGCGTTCTTCCGCCTGCTAACTGAAATCTACGATTCTTCATTTTATCTGACCAACGTACACAAGGTGACGACAGTTGCTGACTATATCGCTGCGCGAGTTCCTACCGACAGCTGTATTATCTTTACCCCGTTGAGGCTTCAGACGGAAATATTGACGAGGGCAACGTCGACCACTGCTGGTCGGTACACGATGAAATTGGTGTCCCAGCCTTAACAATGAGCGGAGCCTTTTAGCGCGGGTGCGGCATGATCCTACTCGCACTGCTGCACGCTTTGACTTCTCGTAGACGCTTTATATTATCGCAATCGTCGTTGTTTTGGTCGCTATGCATAGGTACTTAAAAGGTCAACCCCTTTCCTCTTGCAAAATTAACTCCTGTCTAATTCCACATAGTTTGTCCCTAGAAACGGGGCTACCGCACCGAAGGGGCTGGCATGTGTACAACGTTGTTCTCTCTTGGCGCTTTTTCTGTGGCGCAGGCGAAGCCGGCTAAAAAGGGCGTGGAGGGAGGCTACCTCTGCAAGGGTATCGTCACTCGCATTGACGACACGACGGTGAGTATCGTGGAAGGAGCGAATTGCCGCATAAACTGCAGGGCGGTGTCTCGACCATCTTGGTTTAGCCAAGTTGATCCAATTCTTATTTCAAGTAGCTTATCTTCCAAATGCGGGTGCGTTTCTTTTTTTTTTTTTCACTCCCGAGAGTAAATTCAACTCTCGTTCTAGGGTTGAGGCAACCGTATTGACGACACAACGGTAAGAGTCGCAGGAGAAGCGGCCTGCCGCATGGGTTGCAGGAGCGGTGTATTTTAGCTCTTTGGAAGGCACACATAATCCGGCCCGACCCATTTCAAGAACTCTCCCCCCCCCCCCCCCTCTTACCCTACCCACCCCACCCCCATTATAACGTTGGTGCAGGTTTTATAGAGGTTACCCCGCTTGCGATGGCAATAATTCACCCATCCGTTGTTTCGAGGAGCTTAATGCCGAATTGTGCGTGTAGTTTAAAAATATATTTAGCTTCTATGTTGTCGTACACAATCAAAATTCCAGTGTATGTCCGCAACAGACAACGCCACCTGGTTTAAGGACAGTATCCTGGGCGAACTTTGTCGAGCTCCTTCTCCTTTCCTCCCCGGATGCTTTCATCCGTTGTTCTAACAATTGTTTTGGCGTACGTATGTGTTTTCATACCAGAACGAGCACAGTTGCGGAAAATACATGGTGTCTCGTAGTTTTTTTACCCTGCTTATCCAGCAAGAAGCATGCACAGAAAAAATTACAGCCGAATAATACAAACTCCCCCATCCCCCCCCCGCCTTTTTGCAGGTGGAGATCACTGAGCTGGCGGTACGTAAGTGGACCCAGGACTACAAGCAGTTCTTGGAGAGCCTTCTTACCGGGGCGGAGGATGCCCGGGCAAAGGCGCCTGGGGCTAAGGCCCCTGCTAAGGGCGGTGCGAGCAAGGCCGCGAAGACGGACAAGGACAAGGCGCCCACCCGCCACATTAAGGACTTTAAGGAGAACCACACGGACACCACGTGAGATTAATGTGTCCCAAATGTCCCATGGATTTGCTATTTTATCCCCGGTAGACTCTAATTGCACCCACGTTGGGGATGGGGACACACTACCTGGAATTCAAGCTGGGTAGAGAAAAGGGTCAGCTCTTTTTTCAACCGCATCTCTGCTTTGGGTAGGAACTACTTAGAATTATTGATTATCGCATGAAACGACGAAACGTCTCGAAAAAAAGTTGGATACGCTTTTAGCACCGAACACTGCTTGGATAGGAGAAGACAAATTTGGTGTCAGGACTACTATGCAGCGAGCCGTGCGACACAGTCGCAGCCTATTCCTGCTCGTACTTCAGCGCGTTCATGCTACTCGTAGACGACTAACACGGCCGAACGTTTACTGTTTTTTTGCCTCTCCTCTGCCCTCCTTTTTTTGTTCCTTGCAGGGTTCACTTCACTGTGACGATGGCCATGGAGGACCTCGACGCGATCGACAGGGGTGACGGACTTTACAAGTTCTTCAAGCTTGAGTCCACCCTCAACACCACCAACATGGTCCTCTTTGACCAGGACGGCCTGCTTATCAAGTAAGCCTCGCTTGTTGTTGCTGTTTAGTTTTTCACCGGTTTTTGTTGATGGTGTCGACTCCGCCGAGAAGGCGCTGACCAAGGCTATGGTGGAGGGATCGTTTCTGGACGCTTGGTTTCGACAACTTAGAGCTAATCGCGCCGGTGGCAACCTTATACATGAGCAGCCTGGGGTTATTTTCGAGCTTCTCGATTTCGCGATACCCGCTTCCACGATATTGTGTTGTACGCGGCGCCAACAACACATTTTTTGGTCCGCTTTTGAGCGACAGAGGCACTTGCGAGAGTGGGCTAGGCTAGGCAGTGAAGATGATGGTATCCTCCCTACTGTCGCCTTGGCCCGCTCTCCAGTGGCCTACCGCCTGTGCTCGCACCAGTGACATTCCCCGCTGGTCTTTGTTCCATGACTTCTGCTGGTTTTCACGCTCCATCCCGATATTTGTTTCTTGTGCTCCCTGGTATTAACGTTTATTGCTGGTTATGTTTCTTGTGATGTTGCGTCTCGTCAGGTATGACTCTCCTCAGCATATCATGGAGGAGTTTTTCACGCTGAGGATGGAGTTCTACAACCGCCGGAAGGCCTCTTTGTTAAGCAAAATGCAGGGCGAGTGGAGCAAGCTCGACAACAAGGTCGGTCTACGACAGGAACACCCTGTGTCGGCAAGGGCTTAGCGTTTTTTGAACCCCGACCCCGATAGGTGGCCTGAACGCTTAATAGTTTGGTTTTTGAAGTTATATCAGAGTTTGAACAACCAACGTTGTTCTATTAAAACTGTGTCTTCGTCCCAGCCAGTTGCTTGTGGTGGCAACCGCTATCCTTACGCGTTTTGTTTTTTGAACCGCGGGTTTTCGCTACCAGAAAATTTACCTGTGACGCTTACGGGTTTGAACTTTAATGTTTTGTTATTCTACGTATTATACCTTTACATGTTTGATCTATCCCTTATTTTTTTAGGTACGGTTCATCCTGGCCGTGGTGGAGGGTCGGCTGAAGGTGAACAATCGCAAGAAGGCTGAGCTCCTCGCTGAGCTAAAGATGGAGGGCTACGACATGTTCCTGCCTGCGTGAGTTGCCTGATGCAGGCTTTTCATGGACGCGGCCGTTTCATGGCAGCGGCGGTGCTAGCGGGACTTTACGTTGGAATTAGCGCTGGCTCTCACGGTGGCGGTAGTGGTAGTGGCTGTAGTAGGGGCGACAACCTCCCCAGAATTGGTGTTGAAGTTGTCTATAACCGACACAAGTGATGGTCTTACTCTAATTTTCTTACACTGTGCTGCCGTTTGTTGTTCCCTTGCCGCGCAGGAGCGGTAAGGCTCGCGTGGCCGGAGGAGAGGAGGATGGCGACGAGATGGAAGGTGGTAAGTTATCCCCTGCGTTGCGATACTTTTTTCCTCAGCAAACGCGTGTTTCTCGTTTTGACGGTACCAATCAGTAGGGGCCCCTATCGAGTTGCCTTAAAACCTCTGGCAATCATTAACGCACGTAAATTGACGACAGTTGTGCGCATCCTTCTTCGCGGGTTCCTGGTTACAGCTGTACTATCTTCCTCGCTAACGCCTGCGGGGCTAACGATACATGCCCCCTTCCCCAACCCTTTGCAACTGTAATAATTTTCCCATGTTATTTCCAAGTTGTTTGTCCCCTAACGCGTGGGTGCAATTCTGAAGGGATTGATGCTAACTTTTCAACCGTGGCGTTTTCTTTGTTGTCTCTGGTTGGGCAGACGACGACGGTGATCAGCTGTCAAAGGGATACGACTACTTGCTCGGCATGAAGCTGTGGAGCCTGACGCTAGAGAAGGTGCGCCAGCTGGAGAACGAGCTCGAGGCCAAGACGGCAGCGATGGCCCTGCTCAAGGTGGGAAAACGTGTTCTAGTTTTGGTGTTTTAGGTCCCCGGATGGACTGCTGTAAGGCGGCCTTACAACATTCGGGACCCAGATGTAGGGACTACATGAAGGAAGTGTGACGCTTTGGGGGATGGATGTTATTCGTGGCTTGAAGCAAGAGGTACAGTGTTCGCGTTTTATCGATCATTGTTGGGTTCGTACCGCCCGCGGTAGACCTCCTGCCCAACCAAGACCCTCATTTCGACATACACCAGGTTGGTATAGAGAAGTCAATTCGTTGGATTGTTGCGCCTCCCAAATACATACGAGCCGTTCAGTTCCACCAACTCAAAGCCCTAGTGGTTATGCAATCATTGTTGCAAGCGTCGTAGGGCAGGACTTGCTCATAACGTTCAATCGCGGGCTCCACGTGCCCTCTTTCATATATATGCAGGCCACGGAGCCGTCGCAGCTATGGGTCAATGACTTGGACGCTCTCGGCGTGATTCTCGACGAGATCGCGGAAATTGAACGCAAGCAGGAAGCTGAAGACGCCAAGCAGCGCAAGAATGCCGGAAAGGGCAAGGTACGCGGGC
The DNA here is from genome assembly GCA_036873875.1 of Laminaria ephemera. Classification (NCBI taxonomy): domain Eukaryota; class Phaeophyceae; order Laminariales; family Laminariaceae; genus Laminaria; species Laminaria ephemera. The sequence goes on along the minus strand of JAYJMJ010000218.1, from coordinate 3,986,270 downwards.
GCCCAATCGATCGTATTTGTTGTCTGCCTCGGCATTACCATTATTCTGCTGCGAACGGGAGAAGCAGTTCTAAAGCTGTTAGGGTTTACTGCATTCCTCGGTTGCCCCCCCGTCCGTTGTATTTTTGTTGTATTTCTTTGTTTGTGATACTAACAATAGTTGTTGCTTCTGTCTTGGTTGATTGTTTTTTTCTTGTTGATGTTTTCGCTGTGCTTTGTTCGTGATGCTTACCCTGCTGTTTTTCGCCTTTTTGTTTGTTGTTATGGTTTGTGCCATCGCTGGTGTTTGCCGTCTTGTTCCTATATCGTATTCGATCGCATTGCTGCGATACCGGAGCAGGGTGGGGGACGTGGCCGGGGGAAGGCTTCTCGCGACGATGAGGACTCGGACTTCGAGGACGCTCCTAAGAAGAAGGCGTCCAAGTCCAAGGCGAAGGTTTTGCCGCCCCCGCCGCCCCCCACGCGCGCTGTCGTCCCGGAGCTGGTGGCGGCCGCCAGCGGAGGAATGGTGCGTAGTTTTCTTTTTTGCTGTTTACAATGCGATCGTGTTTTTTGTGTTTTTCGGTCCCTCTTTGAGAGTGTTGCCGTAATATCCTTTGAGAACGCCCGCCTCCATGAGAACGCCCCACCCCCCCAAAACACCGACGGGGGTGCACAAAAACTTTGAGAACGCCCCGGGGTAATTTTTTTTTTTTTGCACCCCCCTACCTTTGTGTTTTCCCCGGGGTCTTGTTTTTTCGGCAATAAATTTGCCGCCCCACGAGGCGTTCACAGAAAAATCCAAAGACGAAGGGTCGAACCCGGGCGTGGGGTACTCGCGTTTCGCCCGACCCTTTTTGGCGCCGGAGGGGGTTTCATCCCCCGGCGGCGAACGGCGCAAGATTCCCCGGTCGCCCGTCTTCTGCTTCTTGATTGCTTTCTCGTAGATGTTGTTCAGGCCCATCATCGTAGGTTCCAGCGCGATAGGTTCGCGGCAAAGATTGTGTTTGTGTGTGTGCTCGGTGGGTGTTTCTGTTGTGGAAATATCACCCCGCTACCTCTGAGAACGCCCCGGGGTGTTCTTTTCCACCAAAAATGTTTATGCGCTCTGGGGGGTGTTCTCAAAGAATATTACGGTATACCCTTTTACCCCTGCAAAAGTAGGATTCGCGTGTTTCTAATGGTTTTCCCCCAAAACCCGAAGGTCAACGGGCAGGTTTTGCCGCCCCTGCCACCCCCCACGCTATCGTCCCGCAGCTGGTGGAGGCCGCCAGCGGAGGAATGGTGCGGTTTTATCATGTCTTTTGAGGGAAGCGTTTTTCTGATTGTTGATTAGCACCAAAATGTTGGGGCTCCTTTCCACTACCGCATGCCCGAAACTCCATGTTCCCGTCGGACATCCTGGGATCTCCCACAAAATACAATCAATGGAAATCTCCTTTGATTTTCAAGCATTTCGGGACACACACACCTATTCTCAACGACAGCAACATGATTTAGTTAGGTTGGGCGAATGACAGTTTCTACCAACTGTTTTTTTTTTTTTTTCCTTTTTCCGTTCACCCTTGAACCATTTAGAAAGCATCCGACACTAATTCGAAGTCAGTTTTGCCCATTGCCGTAGGTGCATAGCTGAAAGGGGTTAGGACGAACCCATTCACCGCTGAAAATTGTCTATCAGAATTTTCGAGGACATTGCCCCCATAAACGTGCTTGTCGTTACAGCAATGGTCCCTCTCTAGCGCCTGTGAAATCGCTTGGCACAGATGCGAAAAATCAGTAGAAGTGCTCGGGAGTATTTCCGGTTGCCGCTATAGTGCCGGTATTTCCGTTTGGCACATAGCGGCACTGCAGTGGGGCCACTACTGTACCGAGGGGTTAAGAATGCCCACTTGACGTCGTATGGCAACCGCAAAAACTGTCAAGGGGGAGTGGTAGTGGGTAGTAGTATGAGCGCAGCCTAGGTGCCAAGATTCACCCAAAGTTCTCACAAGACCGGGGGCAACGGAATCGAACTTGAATATTCCGGTAGAGATTTACCCAGTCTAAAACCGCGTTAAAGGTTTCGATACGATCCAACACTAGGTATTCATACATGTGTATAGCCTATACTTGGATTACTTGCCCCGCACACTGTTGCTTTTCTGTATCTTCAGGTGTCGGTAGAGTTCGGGAAAATCTTGAACATCCTCCCTATCAACAGCATATACCGAACTTTGACATTTCGACATGCTTTAGATGATTTGTACCGAGAATTTCCAAAAGTTGATACACTATCTAACCCTATTATGCGTCTTTACTTTTGTGGGTTGCTCACCCTGTATGTACCATGTTTTTTGTACACCGTAAGGTTTCGGCGGCGTTCGCGGAGGCGGAATCGTCCGGGAAATTGTTCAACATGGTCCCCGTTAAAGTGGACGACGAAGACTCTGACGGGATGGAAGACGATGGTGAGCAGGACATCTTCGGCCGCGCCAATGCCAAGAATAAGGAGGTCAAGGGCAAGGTTGATGGCAATGACAGTGATGAGGACGAGATACCGACCAGGAAGATGGCTTCGATGTCCCTGGCAGCGAGAGTGAAGATGAAGTTCGGGGACAAATCTTCTGTCCCGCCGCCGGTGAGGAGGTGTTTTGGTTTTTGTCATGTTTGAACTTTTCGTATTTGCTGTACTGTAACACTATTTGTGGTTGTTGTACGTTGTGTTTTGTAGCTGTTTTTGATCGGATTTTGTTTTTGCTGTATTGACTTTTGGCGGTCCTTAATATTATGGAGTACAGCGCAAGGAACTGTACGACCCGCGTGTGGTATAAGCTATCTTATGGTTTGCCCTAGCCTTTGTTGAAGTCGCACTACAAAACCGCACTACTTCTGATTTTATTTTGTCCGGACACAAGGTCCCCAAGGGTTTACTCACACACGCCGTCGCTGGAACGTTAAACGTTACCACATCTTGTCGCTCGTTTTTTTTCGGGGTCATCCTTGTGACCGATTGTTGATTGTATGTGTCTCTTACGGAATAAGCATCACGAGTATTTATTTCTCTGTTGATTGATATACAGACGAAGGCCAAGCCCGCCCCCCGCAAGCCTTCGGCACGCGCAGTGGTGGACTCTGACGACAGCGATGATGACAGCAATGACAGTGACGCGCAGGTAAGGGGTTGTACTCCTATTTTTTTTCTTCTTTTCTCTGCTAAGGACAAGACTGGTTTTGACCAAAGCAGCATTCGAAATAAAAGTTTGATTGGAACGATTCGTCGTGATCAACTTTAGTTTTCTACCCATTATTTTTAAGATTCGTTTAAATCAATCAAAAACCGGTATGGCATTCGGTGGATTTAGATTTGAGCGATTGGTGATCAACGGGTAAGGTTTTGAACGAATTGCGGTCGACGAATTGTGTCTCGGGACCATTGTCCTTCAACAAATTTAGAGGCACGAAATCCTTGTCTCACGTGCTCTCCTTTTTTCGTCGTTTGTTCTACATGTTTGTCTTGTGTACTCTCCGTTATTTTGTTCCTCTTTTATCTCTTTGCTTTCGCGTGGATTTGAAGGACGAGGTTATCGTTGCGAAGCCGCGCCCCGGCCGCAATGCCGCGAAGAAGCAGCCCATTGTGGAGGTGGACAGTGACGATGACGAGATGAACGAGGACCACGATGACGAGTGAGTCAGAATCCGCCTATACTGTATGTTTGGTTGTTTTTTTTTAAGTTTCCGTTGAGTCATACTCGTCCAGTTGCGTTATATTTTGTTCTAGTTTTCCTTTGAGTCATAGTTTTCTGTTCACGTATTTTCGTTCTAGATTCCATTTATTCGTAGTTCTCCATTCACGTTTTTTTTTTCTCTATTTTTCGATGGAGTCATAGTTCTTCGTGTACGTTTTTTGGTTGGTCTAGTTTTCCGCGCTTGATGATGTTTTTTGTTTAACCCTTTTGCGCTTGATGACGTTTGCAGCATCGACCGCCGGGAGCAGCCTGGACTGGTGGTATAGGGGGTGTACCGCACCTACAATGCACGAAGCCCTCCGACACGCACATATTATAGCATGAATCTGGTCATACCGCTGCGTGATCCCGCCAAAAGAAGGGTTTCACTGCACTTGGCATCGTTTTGGTCGCTGTACCTGGGTCCCAAAAGGGTTAACGTGCCTCTGCCCCAAGTTTGTGTTTTGTTGAACTTGCCCTGGTCTTCATTTTTGCGCTGTTGTTCCTTTGATTTAGGTTATTTCTTTCTTTGAACGGTATCCGACATGTCCGCCTCTGCCGCGGATAAATTTCTGATATGTATTCGTGCGCCTTTTGTTCCCCCGTTTTTCTTTTTGTTGAAGGGCATCCGACAAGTTCGACTCTGCGGCGGAAGACGAGGATTCGGACGACTACACGCCAACCCCCGCCAAGTCCAAAGCCAAGCCCGCGGCAAGGGGCAAGGCTGCGGCTGCCGCGACAAAGGCTGCGAAGCCTGCACCCACGGCCGCGGCCAAACGCTCGAAAGCCGCTAAGGGCAAAGAGGTGAGATTGTCGAGACGGAAATGGCGGGAGAGACACAGCAGCAGTGATTGTGAGTGTTGAACTATTTATTGTCGCGCTTCACACTGTCTGATACGGGTCTTATTTTCGACCCCTTAGGTACCCACTCTTGACCCACTCGGTCATCAAGCGAGCGGCTCTATAAAGTATAACTTTGTGGCGAGGGCCTACGACCCCACGGTACGATCGTATCACGATGCACCCGCGTTGTATGTACATACCACTGCTGCGTCTTTTGTCGAAGATTTATGAAGGTCACTGCAACACAACTTTTTCCCTATCCTCTGCTGTGCGCCTTAATGTGCAGCCTGCCGTAAAACCTACGCTGACTTTCCTCCTCAGACTATCTTGTTACCCAAAGGGTAAAGGTGATGCCCCCGTTCTTTCCGATCATGACGAACCCACTGTTTACAGTACCTTCTTCCTATTACCGTGTACCTGGTATGTTTATCACAATGTTGTAGCCCTATCTTAGAAGGTCTGACTTACAACATACCTCTTCCCCTTGATACTGTGGCGTCGCCGGCCTTTAAGCCTCCCGTGACTTCCCTTCTCACCGAGAGCGAGGCGGAGGATGAAGAGGAGGTCGTCGTGGCCAAGGCTCCTGCTCCCAAGGCAGCAGCAAAGGGCAAGGCGGGCGCGAAGGGCAAAGTCGCTCCCAAGGTTTCCAAGGTTAGCGATGGCTGCGCCACCGAACATGTCGTGCATTAAGCCATAGGTTTGCCACAGAATATGACGTACATGCAAGTTTGCTGTGAAAAGGACTAGCCAGCTGAAATCTGTCTAGATCTTATTAGGAACTCGCGCTTATGGATATTTGTATCGGTGTTGTTGTTTTCTTACTTTTTTGGCGCCGATCGTAAATTTTAAACTTCGCTCGTTTTACGAACCTAGTCGGCGCCTAATTGGCAACCGACTCACAACCCTACCTATTTGTGTTACAGTTTTCTGACAGCTGGCGGACGAGCCCGACGACGACATTTCAGATGCCGACACTCGTTCCTCGGCAAAGTACCGCACCCAACTAACCGTAATATTTGTACCCTAGGCAATGAATAATTTGTGGTCGATTTTTCCCAACCAACTTACCGCACCTATATTTGCGTTACGGGACCCATGTATTTAATTTTGCGGTCCGGCCTGACCAGGCGGACGACTCCGACGACATCTTCAACATCGGAGATTCATCCGACGAGAAGCCAGCTGTGGCCAAGGGGAAGGGTAAGGGCAAGGCCCCGACCAAGCGTGGAGGCAAAGCAACGGTGGCGAAAGGAAAGGCGAAGGTGGCCGCAAAGGCGAACACCCCGCCCAAGGCTAAGGTCAGTGTGTGCGTCCTTCACATTGAACTGATGTTTTCACCAATCTACATCCAGCACAACCAGTGTTCGTGCCGATGCCTCCTCCTAGAGAGACAAGCTCTGTAGTCACAAACTACGAGACAGAGATACACATTGCAAATGCAGCAAGGTGGTTTGGTCATGCAATGCCAAACGCAGTGAATAGCGAACTATATGTCGGTATATATGAGAATATATCGACCGTTATTTGGCTTCGGCTTAGGGGAAGTTGGTGTACGTAGAAGACACTCTGTCTCAAATGATAAACCCAGCCCCGGTCATTTTTTGTGTTTCACGTTAGGTGTCCTGTACAGTAGTCGGAGAGTGATGTTTTGGATCGATTGTGCTTTTGGTGGCATGCCCGCGTGAAATGCATGTGGCCGCAGCTGATTGTCATGTCATCGCCTGGATCGTTGGCGTTTTTTTTGTTTGATGTACAGGGCGTTAAGCGCGGCAGCCGAATGAGCATTTCCGACGAGGACGAGGTGTTCTCCCCCGACAAGTGAGTTTTAAAAGAATAGGTTTGTTCGTACATGCAGCAACGGCCTCCGCAAACTGCGAAACAAACGAAACTATGTTTATTGGTAGAGAGAGTTAGGCACGTCCATATCGGGGATCGGGGTCACATTCTAACATTCGGGAACTAGGGACCCCGCGGATCCAGTCATGGAGAAGTCGTTGCGTGCAGGCCAGCAGACCCACGCTAAACGCGAGCAAGTCGGAGGCCTTGCTGATGACGTGAGCAGACGTGAGGTAGTCGCTGGCTATATTAACCAAGCCAGCTGTCTGTTCTCTTTTACTTTTTGCCTTTGGAATCCATAGATTTCTTTAAAAAAAATGACAAATGTGATCATCTATGGTGTATACGCGCCGCGCAGGTGGTGTATGCACATTACATTGATCACATCTGCGAACAGGGGGTTCATATTTATTGCGGGTCATTCTATTAATTCATGTTGGATTTGTTTTGCCCACCCGAGGTCACCGACGCACATATTTGCCCACGATGCTTATGATACCAGTCATACAGGCGTATTTTTCGTAAAATTTTTAATCTGCCTGTCAACGACGTCCATATTTTTCGCATAGTGCATGGTATATGTAATTCTTTTATCTCACTTTCTACGGTACGTAATGCGAAAGCTGACCCCCTCCCCCCTACCTCTGTTGCCCCTGGAAACTGCCACCCAGGATGTCTCCCCCTACCAAGAGGGTTTCCCAGAAAGCTACCCCAGCCGCCTCCAGGCTGCGTGCGCCTAGGGCCATCGGGGACAGTGACAGTGAAAGCTCCAGCGGCAGGTGCGACGCGGTTCATATCATATTAGTGCTTCAGCAGTAGACTGGAACGCGATGTGTTTATTGACCCGTACTGGAAACTTACACCTTTCGCTCAAAGGCAACACCATTGTGGCGATGTCATGCGTTTTATTTTACAGAGTTTCAACATTGGTCTTTTGTTCTCCGTTTAGTTTTTCAGAAACAATGACGGAGGTTTAAATTCGGCCGGTGTTTTACTGGCTGCGGTCCTCGTGTGAGTACGGCGTACCTGGTATATGTTTGCGTTTTGCGTTTTTAGTAATGGGAGTTTTGTTGTTTTGTTCGTGTCATCTGGCCAAGTTTAATGCGACGTTTCTCACCCTACCTTACTTGCCCGTTCTGTTCCCGTTTTTTTTTTCTTGCTGACGCCGTTGTGTTTCTTGGTATTTGGGATTTTTAGCGATGTGGAAGAGGTGACCAAGACACCGAGGCCCACTCGCAGCGGCGGCCGAGCAGTCAAGAAGGTAAGCACGATGCCGTTTTTGTACTTTTTTTCACAGTTTCGGCATTGCATAGCATCTCTTCTTAACAATTGCACGGTCTATAATGTGATATTTTATCACCCTGAAGTTGATGTCTCTAGATTGTTGATTAACACATCGACGCTGCACTATTTCGTACTTGAATTTTTCAGGTTGTCTACGCGGACATTGACTCCGAGGAGAGCGAAGAAAGCGAGGACGAGGATGACGACGACGAGTCCGGTAAGCCGTTGTGCGGGGCGTTGCTGTTTTGGCACCACACGTGCTGTGCAACGGTGACCGGTGGTTGCATCCGTGATTTATTTTGTTTGTGCTAAACGGTTCATCTTGAAGATGGTCGCATCGTTGTCTCGCCCATGCCTTTATTTAGAACGTGATTTGTATATTTTTATGTCGTCAATATAGAGTTTGGAATAAAGGATATGGCTGTGGCAAAATCACTAATTTTTGTTTCGTTCTAAAGAGACGATATACATCGGACATCGATGCAGAGAATTGGTGAGCAATTGTGCACGCTCAAAAAAACAAAACTGAGTTGGGAGCGAATTTAAACCCGTGGTTTTTACAGAATATAACACGATTCTTCGTCGAAGTATACATTGGTCACGACGGTTCGTTCCACCACGTACCAATTTAATTTTGGTTGCGTTTCCCCTGTTTTTGTTTTTTCCGTGTTCTCCTGCTGTGCCGTCATCGTTCCCTCGTGCCTAATACAGACTTTGACGGGTGATTGACTTGTGCCCGAGGAAGAGCTTCTACACCATCTGCGCAGAATAAGCTTTTATAAAGGGGGGGCGGGCTTTTGCTGTCGTGTCGTCGCCTTTAGCCTGCAGTATTTCTGTACATGAGACAGGCGCAATGGAAGGCACCATGATCGATTCAACCGTTATTAAGTGGGGAAAGTTGCTTGTAGCCTGTATGTTGCTGTACAGAGAAGAGAAGGAAGTGACACTATCATAGCCTCTCCATGCATTCCCTGTAGCCTGTAGTATTGCTGTACTTTGGACAGGTATGTGATGTAATCACTTCCCCGTCACCTGAGCCCTTTAGCTTGTAGCATTGCAAACAGAGAAAAGAGGGAAGTGATTGCAATCATGCTCACTTCGCCCATTAAACGGCGAATACGGGAGGCCGAGGAGGAGATAATTTCCTGTCGACGGTTGGCCGACGTAACCTCTAGCATTGCTATACAGAGGGAAGCGTCTCCACAGCGTATATACGGGTAGCTGTATGTGTTCGTGCAACATTAACCACGCGCCGTTGGCAGTATGCGGTAGAAGCCTCGGTGAGGTAGCCATGCGGTAGAGTCTTGGAATTGTGTCGCGTTGCATTCGATCGTACCCCCTCGTCTCGGGTGCTGCAGTCGTCTGCGTTCTCGTGGTTTTCAGAACTTCGTCCGACAATTCGTGTTACATTAGAACAATTTTTTTATATTAGGATATTAGTCTAACTTGTTGTTGGCGTGATATTATAGTAGCGTGTTATATATGGTAGATGCGTTGGCGGCTTTTTGCTGCGGACTGTTGTATCACAACAGCAAAGGCTAATGTTGGACATTAGACCTGGGCGACATATTTTGCTATCGTTTACTTCTGCCTTCGAGCACCATGGTATGATTCCTTTGAACGTATAGATGTGCGAAACAATGAAAGGGCGCTTTATAAAACTGAAGAATTATACAGGGAACTACAAGGCGGGCCAGGAACACCCGCGCCGTGGTTTCCATTCGAGTGCCTTGCTTTCCAGATCGGACATAAATTTGTCACTTGATCTGCGAAAACACCAGTTCAGGTCTTCTCTTGGCTCTATCCAGCTGTCTGTGTTTTTTACCCGGTCAAGCCTTGTTCTTGGAAGATATACAGTAGTTTGCTTTTGCATCTTACCAGCATTATATCAAACGCTTGTACAATGGGCGGATTCCAAACCTCGATGACGTTAACCAATAATTTGGTATTTTCCCCACTCCGCCGAGGACTTAAAATATGATGTGGTAATTTTTATCCTCACGAACAGTTTCAGCAAGGCGTGATGTGCGTATCTTCCTCGGCTTACCTTTTTACCCCAAGTAGTTTTTGTTTCCCTGGTTTCACCATGTTATCGCGAGGCGGAATGTTCGTATTTCCTTGGATTCGCCGTTTTATATCGAGACGGAGTGCCCTGGATTCACGATGTTACAACGAACCGGAGTATTCTTTTTTCCATTAGTCCACCATGTTACAGCGTGGCCAAGCGTTTATATATCCTTGGATTCACCGTGTTATAGGCAGGCGGAGTGTTATTATCTAGATGAGTTCACCATATTACAGCGGCGTGGAATGATCGTCTCTCACTGGGTTCACCATGTTACAACGAAGTGGAGTAATCGCATCTCCTTAGGTTGCGCTATATTACAGCAACGCAGAGTGTTCATATCCCCCTGGGTTCACTATGTTACAACGAGACGGAGTGTTCGTATCCCCCTGGGTTTACCATGTTTTAGCGACGCGGTGTGTTCTTATCTCCCTGGGTTCACCATGTTTAAGCGACGAAGAGTGTTCGTATATCCCTACACAGCGGAGGAGTGCTCGTAACTCCTTGGTTTTACCGCGTCACAACGGCTCGGCGGGTTCTTCTCCCTGGGTTCAACATGATACAGCGGGGCTGAGTGTTCCTATTTCCCTAGGGTTGCTATGTGACGGCTAGGCGCAGTGCGAAGCGATGTGTTCGTATAGGCGGAGTGTTCATATCTCCCGGGGTTTCCCATGTTACCGCGAAGAGGAGTGTACGTATATCCCAGTGTTCACCGTGTTACTGCGAGTTGGAGTGTTCTTATTTCCCTGGGTTTACCATGTTTTACCGGGGCGGAGGTCTCGGTCCATTTATCCCTTCTCCCTATCTATACTCTCCCAAGTTGGCTTTTTTTAGTTCGAGTAGAGAGTTTGGGCATTGGTGCAGCGGGCAAGCATACCGAGTCAGATTCCATTTCATATTGCAGACGTCGAAGCAGACAACGCATTAATTAACGGGACAACTAACGCGTTCCGTGGCGATACGTACGCACGGCAGATGAACACGTGACCGATGGTGGACATATCGATGATGCACAGAGGATATCGTGAAAAAAACATGTTTCGCAGTATGGACCTAGGATCGGAGTGCTGAAAATATGTTATATGAAGCTTGATTCTGATTCTGCTTGTGCCCCTCACAGCAGTATGGACTTACAGTAGGGTTGGACTACCTCAATGCAGGTTGTCTCTGTGCTCGAGCCGTTCACACGCATAGTTCTTTGGTGGGTGTTGCTTGGATGGAATAATAGCTGATTGGTATTACCGCAGTTTCTTGCCTCGCCCGAATGTCTTCCGACAGAAGGGGTGAATTATTCGTCGTCGATACAAGCGATAAGACCCGCCTATATTGAGGAGATGCTCACTACCAATCATAATGCCACTGGAAGGGTCCCCCGACAGTATGGCCCACCCTAAAGGCATGGGCCGTCTATATCGTGCAGAAGCGTGGAAAATCCAGAGAGAACTAGATCCACCCGGAAACTGCGGAGAACGGATCGAAGATATGACGCTTCACATTCCACCCTCACGCTTCTTCCTTGCAAGGCAAAACCCGATTGAACCTGTTCACAGCGAAATCTTACGTAAAAAATACGTATCACACGTGTACTGTACGACAAGGTTTAGAGCGAGGCATAGCAGAGCCCCCTGTTGATATATATTTTATGTGGACCAAAGTCTGAGATTGGATAGTATAACGCTGTTCGGATACAACACACCACTTGCAAGCACGCAAACACGTGAGTGACACAACAGAACCTGCTCAACAGGCTAACCTAGATATATTATGACGACAATAATTGTGCCCCCTTCCTACCTTTGCAATCACTTAGCAAATTGCGTCGACGGCACAGGACTCGACCCTGCACGCGAAGTCACGACGTATGGGGTTCGAAATATCCCCTTAACCACTAACAATGGTCTCCTCCTAATACTTCAGTACTCTTGTGCGCCTACACCCATCATTTAAAGTAAGTATTAGATTAGATGAGGCCTCCTGCCCCAGCAGGGGGCCTCGCCCGGGATAAATACCGCGCTGAGTGCGCTCTCAGCGCCGC
>JAYJMJ010000218.1:3931270-3942793 GCA_036873875.1 Laminaria ephemera | reverse complement strand
CCGATGGTCTAGTGGGTTAACCTCGTAACCACTAAGGTCGATTTCGCTGGTTCGAGCCCCCCCGAGTGCATACTCGTGTATGCTCGTAGGGACTTTTTCTTGTGCTTAAAATTGACTTGCGGAAAGCGCGAGAGCGTAAGTTAGCAAAATTCGATGAAAAGTCGACGAGCGTTGGGAATGCTGAACCCCCTGCGCGATAAAAATGAAGGCACGTACCGGGGGAGAGAAGGGACGACATCTGTGACCACGGCTTTGTCCAGAAGCTGGAAAGTAAAAGTGAGATTTAAAAAAAAAAGAAAAAAAGTCAACCAGCTGACAGCCCTGATGTTTTTTCTTGTCACTGACGCTCCAACGCGTGTGCTACCGTGTGCAGATTTGCGCGGACGTGAAAAGCAGCCTCGACCTGACCCCGAGGATGGACACACGGTTGAGTCTGAGGAAACTGGATGCGGACCAAGGTGCCGGAAATAAACTCCTGTGTTTTGTCGGCTCAGTAGTTACCGAATTCTGTGTGAGGTGGTTCGCGCGCGGACCACGTAGTGAGCGTGGTCTTGCGCACACGTAACACGGTTGTAGGTGTTACCTCTGGTGCCAAATGTTGATGCTCCCCTGATTTGGTTTGAGTATTGCGATTTGGTCTGAGTAGTGTTTTGCGGAGGATCTCTCCCACCCCGTATGGTGCTGAGAACCTTGTCGATTCTCGTTCCGGAAAAAGAGTACATCAAAGCACCACCCCCACTCAACCCCAGCCCTACCTTTACCCTCACCCCCACTCCCCACCCCCACTTACGCCACCCTCTTGTGTTGTCGTCGCCAACCCCACCCTTTCCTCGGTACTTTCGGTGTGACCAGAAGAGACCGGCGATGCGGCTGGAGCTGGGGAGGTGTTGGGAAGCACGGACGGGGCGGAGGACGATGGCTGGCAGGTCAGTCAAACAGAACGTTACCGCTCCTCTAGCTGTGACGTATTGTTGTTGGTGGCGGCGGCGGCGGCGGCGGCGGTGGTGGTGGTGGTGGTGGTGGTGGTGGTGGTAGTGGTGGGGGTGGGGGTGATGGGGGTGGTTGTGATGGTGGTGGTGTTGTCCGTGATGGCAGCAGATGGCTTGAAATCGACGCCTTGTGTATTGTGACGCGTGCTCCCGTGTCTTCCGTCGTGTTTCGTGTCGCCGCCCTGTATCTACATGCACGGATTGCAGACGATCCACTTGGAGGAAGTGAGCCAAAATTTGCATGAGGTCATGGGCGACACTCAGGTGAGCTTCTTACACGTGCCATCCACCGCGTGGCAGCAAGGGTGTGTATTGATGTACCTGTTTTTGATCCGTCAGAGGGCCACGGTAGAGTTGTACCAATATTTTTATGAGGCTCCTCACTTGAAGAATTCTATACCTCGCCCTAAAGCTGGTCTTGAGAAGACTGAAAGTGCACCCCGATGAAAAGTCCCATGGCCTAGGTATACGAAAAAAAATGTCGCAAAAAAAGAATGACATTCCGACCATTTTTTGGGTTAAAGGAGCCCCGCCGTTCTGAGAATATTTTAATTCGAAAGTGCTTCCCTTGTTGTAGTACGCGTGGTTACCTCGTTTTGGTTTCGACGACTCTCCTTAGCCTCGTATGCATCGATAACCGACTCAAGATTCAAAGCTCAAGGTGCCCCTTATGTTTTGCCAAGTGTATGTTTTTTTCTGCTGGTCTGATGTTGTGACTTGCCCTAAATCGACCTGCTGATAGACGACTCCCATACACTTTCCACACTGTTGTTGCTTTCGAACCAAAGTATCACAAATACGTCAGGTGTGAGGTCGATCGATTGAGTGATCGATACACACCTCGTCCAGATGCAAGGCATGATACGTCGGCTGCGAGTATCTTGGTTTTATTGAACTAAAAAACCACCTTAGCTGTGAGATCAAGGATTTCGTCGAAGCTCATCCTTGCAAGCTGCGTGTGATACTTCGATCTTGTTTTCCAGGCGGTGGCTTTGCTGGTGGAGACGAAGGACACGTCGGACACGACCGTCACCAGCTTTCCTCGGGACCACATCCTGCTCAGGTGGCGGTTCAACCTCAAGGTTGGGGATCTCATCGACGCAAGGCGAGGCTATATATATATATATTTTTTTTTTGCGTGTGCAAAATTGGAAGCGATACGTCGTATTGAGCTAAACCCGATACGCGATCCCATGGGCTAGGTATCTACTGACGGTTTCAATACTAGTTTTACATTTTATCCAATCCGAAAGAGTTTTTGAAATCGCAAACACCCTAGTAAAAATGCAGATCGGATCCAAATGTAGTGGGTATGTACTGTAGCTCCTCTTTTGAAGAGCCCCGGGCTTCTCAGTTGAAGAGCCTCGGGCTTCTCGGTTGACGAGTCCCAATAGGGAGTTTATGTTTTAGTCATAACTACGATCCCTCCCATAGCACGACTCGAAATGACGCATTCTAACTGGACAACGCGAAGGCTTTGTCTTGGTAAGTGTTTGACGACCCTTTTTGCTCTATTTTTTGCTTTGTTTGTGTTGCGTGGTGGGGATGTAGACTACCAGATAACTGAACAAGGCAAACACCTCGTCTTAGGAATTCACTGACGTCCCTTCCATTTTCGGCCTGTTTTTTGTATTTTTTTTTCTGTCGTGGGGGTGTAACTGTACAAGGTGAAGGCTTTGCCTTGGTAATTTACTGACGGCCCTTTGTTTCCCGTCTGTTTTTTGTTTTGTGTGTGTTTTTTTCTGTGGTGGGGATGGCGTCGGCTCCGCAGAGACTCAGACAAGAATTGGTTCGAGTCCACGGTGACGCAGGTGGAAGTGGATGAAGACCCACAGAAAATCAAGGTGAGGCGGAAACCGATTGGGGACAGACTTTTATTTTTTTTTGTTTTTTTAACTCCCGTTTGTCCATGGCAGCTGTCGCAGCAGGTTTCGTTGCCGTTACCACGGCAACACCGCCGTTTAAGTAACAAAGTTGAATTGACGCACGACACATACGTCAATTTTTTTGGTCGCCTTCAATGCGGCCCAAAATGTTTAAAGATCTCATCTTGCTGGCCCTCCGTGCGATGGCTTAGCTCGGTCTTGCTAATCGCTTACTTTTCTATGGTTCAAAAAGGGTTAATGTTCTCATCTTGCGGGCCTTCCGTGCGATGGCTTGGTTCGGTCCGCCGCTGTTGCGTCTCGCTAGTTATTATCGTCTGCCCGAATCCCGAAAATGTTTGATCATGCTTCACCCCCTAACCCTGAGCAAACAATTAATGGATTGCTTACATATTACCCCCTTTCTATATATTATTCGTATAATACTTGCGTATTTGTAGGTCCACTTCAAGGGCTGGAGCGAGAAGTGGGACCAGGTTTTCGTGCGCACCTCCCAGGACTTGCAGAAGCTGCACACCTTCACCACGCACTGGCGGCAGGTAGGATGGCGGCGGCGGTGGTGGTGGTTGGGTTGATGGACGCGGGGATTCGGGTGATGGTGGTCGTGGTGATGGTACTGATGTTTATGTTTATTTTAGTTCTATTACTGTATCCTCCTGCAGATGGGTAGCAATGGACCTTAATCTCACCACACTTCCACGCATGTGTCGTGTGTCAATTAACTCTGTTGGTGTTGGTGTTGGTGGTTGGGTTGGTGGTGGTGGTGGTGGTTTAGGGTGGTGATGGTGGTGTTGGTGGTGGTGGTGGTGGTTGGGTTGGTGGTCGTAGTTGGGTTGGTGGTGGTGGTTGGGGTGCTAGTGGTGGGGGTGATGGCGGTGATGGCGACGACGGTGGTGTTGGTGTTTGCGGTGTATCTGGCTGTCACGGTGTTGTTGCTTGACCGGACCCCCCCCCCATTCTTGCCTGCTCTGTGTTTTGTCCCCCAAGGACCTGCAAGTGAACTCCAAGTTGGAGGTAGCATCCGCTCCCGACGGGACGAAGAAGTGGTACGACGGTACGGTGGAGGAAGTCAAGTACGAGAACGGAAAACGCCTGCTGAAGGTGAGACCCCTCGTCGTTTCCGGGTGTACCCAACAAGTAACAAAGGTGCCACGGGACCCATCTGGCTTGTTCGGATGTAACGGGGCCCGTACATTTTTTGGACGTTACGGGGCACGTCCAGCTTGGGTATCACAAGACCATATCGAGATGTCGAGGATTCAACAGAGGGATCACGGGAAAACATGCTATTGTTCAGGCGGTTGCTGCTGTTCGGCTGAACGTTGGGGCTTGACGCCTGTAGAGGCTTAACAGTGGCGTATCTTACGTCCATACTTTTATAGTTTACAAGGCGCTTCGCTCCGCGGGCGGCTTCCGCCCGCTACGCTAGCTCAAATAGAACAAAACGCGAAGCGGACATAAGTCTATGATTTGGTGCAACTTACAACTTGAAAATGTCATGAGCTCCACGCTCTAGCATAATAACCCGGACGTCGCGTTCACGTATTGTGTATCACATCATGCGTACGAAAGAGAAAGGAATTAGAGAAAGAGTAGTATGTAGTGTACGTGGTATGTGATTGAGTTGGAAATAAAGGCGACTCCTTCGCGCATCACCAGCTAGCTTCTCGTGGTTGTATATTGTTTTTGGCCGGGTAGATTTCGATGTAATATTCGTTCGTCTTGCAAATACAGCGAGCTGTAGATGTTCGACGACATAATGTCTCGTCAACTCTGTCTGCTTTTGCTTGCGTTGTCGCGCTCTAGTCGGCACGTATTACATGCTTTGCCCGTTTGTGCTGGGCTGATTGCGCTGTGCTGTGCTTGCAGATGATGTTCGACGACAACATGCTAGCCCTAGGAGCTGTGTGTGTGTTTTTTTTTTTTTGTGGTTTGAGCACAAGAAGCAGGTGCGTACACACACGTGTACGTACGAACATACCTCGTACCGCTCTTAGGTATAAAAAAAAAGGCCCACAATAAAAGTTTGAAAAAAAGCGAGCTGTAAATAGGGTGTTTGCGATTTCCAAACTCTTTTGGGTGGGATAAAATGTAAAACTAGTATTGAAACCGACGAATTTCATAGCCCATGGCCAACCAACCCACCAAAAAAAAATTAGGTGGGAAATTGAAAAAATGGTATGAAAAACAGAACCTAACCTAATTTTTATCTATTGCTGTAAATAGGGTGTTTGCGATTTCCAAACTCTTTTGGGTGGGATACAATGTAAAACTAGTATTGAAACCGACGAATTTCATAGCCCATGGTCAACCAACCCACCAAAAAAAAATTAGGTGGGAAATTGAAAAAATGGTAGGAAAAACAGAACCTAACCTAATTTTTATCTATTTTTCTTGGGTTGGGTTGGCCTTGGATTGTGATTTTGACGGTTTCAATACTATTAATATATGTTTCTTACCCAACTCCTACAACCCCCAAAGTTGGTACATCGCAAGCACGCTAATAATATATACATACCGGTACATGCTGGCTTCGCAATCTCTGTATACTTACTTGCGTTGTCGCGCTCTGGTCGGCACGAATCAGTACGTCCGCACCTAAACCTACCTCGTACTGGCGCGTATAAAAAAAAGGGCCACATAAAAAAAGGCGGGCTACGAGTAGCTGTAGTAAATGCTCGACGCCACAAGCATGCAGGCTCTCGCCAACTCTGTCTGCGTTGTCGCGCAGCAGCTACTACGTCGACTACGTGTGCTTTGATGCTTTGAGGGCTGGGTGCGCTGTGTTGTGACGTTCTGCCCCTTCTTGTGGTAGATGCTCGACGACAACATGCTATTGCTGTACAGTACTCGTAGCTCTAAGAGCTGTGGGTGTGTTTTTATTGTGATTTGGGCAGAAGCAGGTAGGTGCAAAAATAAACGTACGAAGTCTACGAACGCATCATCTGATACATACATGGCTGCAAAATATAACGTACACGTATGATACGTACGACTCTTGTGTACTCGCTACTACGTCGACTACGTGTGCTTTGAGGGCTGAGTGCGCTGTGCTGTGCTGTTCTGCCCTTTTTTGTTGTAGAGCTCGACGGCAACACGCTACTGCTGCTGTAGCTCTAAGAGCTGTCGACGGGTGTGTCTGTGTAGACTACACGTACTAAAACGCCCACAACAAAAAATATCGGAAAAAAAATATCGAAAAAAATATCGAAAAAAGATACCGAAAAAAATATCGAAAAAAATGTCGGAAAAAGTATATCGGAAAAAACATATTAAAAAAAATCCGAACCTAATCAGAATCGAAAAGCAGTCAAAAACGAGCGAGATAATCGATATAAAAACCGATGAAAAATAACGAAAATCAAGAAGAAAATAAAATCTCGAAAATAATCGGGAAAAAAAAAACGATTTTCCGATAATCGACTCAGAACCGAAGAAGAGTCTAATCTGAGCGAGATAACGGAGAAAGACGCAACATAACGACGAAAGGAAGGGAAAACAACGAGAAGCGAGAAAAAAGAACACGAAGAGAGCAAATAAAGTTAAGAAAGCCGGAAAGGGTTCAGGCAGGCGTTTTCCGGGTGGGGACGCTGAGAGCGAAGCAAGGCCTTTTGATCAAGTGATGCAGGGACGAATTATTGCTATGGTAAATCTATTTGTGTTTATAGCGGGGGTATAATGGAATTAGTTGATTAATTTATTTTTTTTGAGGGGAGTCGGTAATATTAATTATTTTTTGCGAAAGAGGGACGCAATTCGTACTTCGTATGTAGTTTTGTTTTTTTCTGTATCCTGTAGTGGCGTCCATTATACCTCCTGTCGTTGTTGGTTCACCGGAGACAACCGTGCACGTCTCACAACGCGCTCTGATTTCCATATCGCTATTCGTCTGTACGCGGTTTTGTTCCTTTCTTTTTCTGCTATGCCATCCATTCCCCCTAATTTCTATGTTCACGGGGAACAGCAGGCATCTCAATATGCCCATACCAGGTACGTAGTTTTTTGTTTCTTTCTGTTTCCTGTCGTGGGCATCCATTACCCCCCCTTTCTATGATATGTTGTTCACGGGAGACAGCGGTGCCCGTCTCACAAAAGACAGCAGTGCCCGTCTCACAACACGATCTGTTTTCTACGTCCGTACATAATTCTGTTTCTGTCCGTTTCCTGTTGTGTCGTACATTACCTCTCCTTGACACGTTGTTCACGGGAGACAGGTGGTATCTCAATACGTCCGCACGTAGTTTTGTTTCTTCCTTTTTCCTGTCGTGGGCATTCCTTACCCCTCAGTTTTACTATATGTTGTTCACGGGAGATAACCGTGCACGTCTCACAACACGCCCTGAATTCCAGGTGTCGTCGAACGAGACGGTTTCCCAGTGGGTGGCAGAGGAGAGTGAGGAGATCTGCAAGGTCAGCACGCACATCAACAAGCCCACCACCAGAGGGACACTAAGGTGCACACCTCGGACAGATAGATCACGATCTAGATAATCTAGATCCTATATTTGCCGTTATGAGATGTGTAAGAGCCGTATCATACAGATCCTATATGCGCAAGAGCCGTGTCATACATATCCTGCCCTGCAAACATGATCTAGATCGTGCAGATCATGCGTTTCAGGGATATATGTCTGCCCCGAACGATCTAGGTGATCTGATCTGTCCGGGGTATGCGAAAGTGCAACCCCTGCCTGAGTGCAGTTACTCTGGCACGTCCAGGAGGGCCGAGGGCGCTTGGGATCGTTGTTTTCACCCGTTTGGTACTTGAGATGGAAAAGTTTCGAGAAACGAAGTGACTAGCGTCAGCCAAAGGAAGCAACTGGGGCCGCTGGGGTAGGGTATCATAGATGGGAATATCCCGAAGTTTAACGCAGGGAGTTGCACGACACGCATGCTCTAGGTATCTACTTGTACTGCGCGCTCACATAATATTAAGGTTTGATTAGTCTACACTTGTCAAAAAACTTGGTGGCTAGATCTGGGTCCCAAAGAGGTCGAGGGTGATGTATGCACGGACAGCGTGGCGTGCGCTCGTGTTTTTATGATGCTGTACAAACAGACCTGTAGTCATGGACCGTTCCGAAAACGTTCGGTTTTAAACCGTTCTCGTTTTTTTTGTAAAGCGATTTGGGCGGGACATTGATTTGCGCTCGGCCCCCCCCCCCCCCGTTTTTCGGGTAGGAGGCATGTGAATATTTCGCTCCTTGTCCCTCGGCTGGCCGTGCTCCGCCCCATCTGTTTTTGTCGCGCTCCCTTCCTGTTTTTCAATTCATGAACTCAACTATGTCGAACCCACAGCTGATGTATTTTTAGTCATTAATAAAATCCATGCCGCCTTTGCGGTTATTGTCGCGCCCCCTTCCTGTTTTTCAATTCATTTTTTTCGTGTTTTGCCGCAGCCGGTCCCGCTCAGGCAGCACTGGATCGTACGGGTTCTACCGCGTGAACACAAAGGGGAAGCCACTGGTCCGAGGAGCTGTCGGCCTCAGCAACCTCGGGAACACTTGCTTCATGAACAGGTAAGAGACTCATGCTGCCTCGAGCGTACCTCACCACTTACTCGAGAAAATGGTTGTCATGTTTTTTTTTAACTTTTTTTTTTTTGCTTTTACTTTCCAGCTCAACTCGCAGGAGGTTTTGCCCTTCACGACCTTCTGGGCAAGCCTTGGTCACAGGTGTCTCCACGTACACTTTGAAATATATCTAACCCTAACCCAATCAAACCCAATCAACCAATGTAGGGATAATCACCTTCGTCTTGTACGTAGTGTGCCTCAGATTTTCTCGAATATGTGATAAGCTCTGCTGGCTGCCTCAGCGACTTGCAATCTCCTTTTTTTTGTTCGATCGCGTTTATTTTCCATCCCAACGTAGGAGGTTTTACCCTCAGAGGTTTTCTGGACTAGCCGTGGTTACAGGTGCCGTCCCTTCTCCCCCCCTGTACGTGCTTGCATTTTTTCTCGTAGAGGGTTCAGCATTCCCACTGCTCGTCGATTTACATGTTATTTTGCAAATGAGAGCCGCGCGCTGCTTTTTGTGCTAAATACGCAACACCTGCACCCAAAAGCCGAAGTAAAGTCTAATAGACAGGAGCGCCAAGGTATGAGTCTCGTCTAACCCCCCACCTCCTACCTACCCCCGTCCCGTGGTCGCCGTACGCCTCTGTTACTGCGGAACGGGAAACGGGAAACGGATCCAAAACCTGGTCTCGCGTGACAACCAACCCCACCCCAGCATGCTGCAGTGCCTACTCGCCACGGAGGCCTTCTCCACGTACTTCCGTAGCCTGCACTGGAAGCGGGAGATAAACCAGGACAACCCTCTCGGCATGGGGGGCAAGGTTGCAGAAGCGTACGCCGGCCTTAACGACGATGTGAGCCGCTTTCGACGAAAACGGGCGTGATCCGCGTCCGCGTGTGAACTATCTGCGACCGCACGGTTGCGGTGCGCGAAGATACGGTAGAGTTTACCGCGTATTCGAGAAAATGGTTGAGGCACTCTGTGTACGAAACGAAAGGGGTTATCCCTACATTGGTTGACTGGCTTTGATTGGGTTAGGGTTAGGGTTAGGGATAGATCTAGTTCAAAGTGACCCGCTTCGACCAAAACGCGCATGGTCCGCGCCCGCGTCTCAACCTTCTGCATATGCACGTTTACGTCGCGCGAAGACATGTCCTGACAGCCGATACCCGAGAACCGTATACTATAATCAAGATAACACTCCCCCTGCGACGAATTTCCACACCGAATTTCTCGACAACGGGGAGCGTGGAAACCGCGAGCGGTGTGTCAATGGAAAGATCTCGGCGAGATAACGCCGCCATTTTCGGTGTGTGCCCCCCTAGTTTTGGAGGAAATCGGTTCGGAAAAAAAGACATCCCAGGGGGTGTGTTATCTTGATTATAGTGCACGGTATTCATTGTTACGTTGCGCGAATACTTGCCCTGGGAGCCGATAACCGAGTATGTCGGGTGTATGTACAGTGAGGCGCGCGCGGGTTCCAAGGTCTGTGTGTAGTATTTACTAGGGATTAGAGCCGGCCCCTCCGCCCCATTGGCGGAGGGGCCGTTTTTTGGAAGTACCAGAGTAACGCGCTATCATGCAGTATTATCTACGAAAATATCTGCGTTTGGTTGTATTACACATGCCGACAAGTACAGGTCGCGAGATAGCAGGAAGCCATGATCGACTGTCCCCGCCATGGTCTTTCGTTCGTCCTCACAGGGGCCATGGCAGATGACGACGACAAATCCATAGCATGTGCCGTTAACTCTTTTGCTCACGATGCCCTAGATCGTTGACCAGCCGGGTGCGCCCTACCACACTAAATCCAAGGTAAAGCCATCGGAAGATCCGGCCTCAGTTTTATCAACTCTAGCTATTATTGTACTAGAGTACGATGATGCGGTTTGCATGCTCGTCCGTGCTTCCAACCTGCCACAACAATCGTAGCTCGCGTCTTGAGCGGATCGAGCTCTCCCGTCTCAGCGCTGGTGTCCTGTTTGACCCATGAACTTGTGTTACCGCAGGCATGGTCAGGGGAGTATTCTGTGGTGGTGCCGAACACCCTGAAGAAGGTCGTGTCGCAGTACGCACCCATGTTCGCTGGCCACCAGCAGCACGACGCGAGCGAGCTGATGAGCTTCCTTCTGGACGGGATCCACGAGGATCTTAACCGCGTGCACAAAAAGGTGAGGAACAGCAGCTGCGCGGCTCTAAATGACCTATTAGTATAGGGGGTAGGAGTGTGCTGTCCACAATTGGGTGTAACTCTCTTCATTGAATGAACAAACTAACGTTGAGTTGAGTTTTATGACAAAAGAGGGTTTAAAGCGTCTAGCGTTTGCAATCGGCCGTGGGAGTGAGAGCCAGAGTGCTTGGCACGGGATGGCAGCGTTCTGGAAAATTCTCGCCGCAAGATGGGTCTGTTTTGCCGTATAGCTTGAGGAGGGCGTTTTTTTTGGGGGGGTTGGAGACGCCCGGGGAGGGTCGAAGGGGATTGGGTCGCGTCACGCGCAACCTCGCTTCGGTCTCTGTTTTTGCTTCGGGACCAACGTTGTGAAGACATCCTCTCTTTTTCCCAACTTGCTATGTATTGGTGTGGGCATGTTATTACGTTCAACCGCCCTTCGGTCTCTGTTTTGTTGCTTCAGACTCGAAGAAATGACGATTTTCCCTCATGTTTTTATGCGCAACCGGGCTTCGGTCTCTGCTTTTGATTCAGACTCAAAAGTGAGTGCCGATTTTCACTCCTTTTTTCAACGGGCGTTATTGTGAGTGTCGATTTTCCCTCCTTTTTCCAACCTGTGTATGTGGTGTGGGCATGTTTTTGGTAACTTTTCTCTTTCGCCCACGTCGATGCACTGGCGGGATGCAAAAAATGTTGCAGCCGTACTTGGAGACGGTGGATTCGGCTGGGAGATTGGATGCCGTGGTTGCCGAGGAGAGCTGGAGGCGGTACCTCATGCGAAACGATTCTGTCATGGTCGACACGTGCACGGTGAGAGCCTCAGCCTTTCATTTCGTTTTTCTTTTTGAGTAAGTTTTGGTTCGGAAACGCACCAACGCCCGATGACAGCAAAGCGATGTTGTTGGGTTGGGGTGGGTTGGGTTGGGTTGGGTTGGGTTGGGGTGGGTTGGGGTGGGTGGGG